>PVKC010017434.1:6596-20333 GCA_004027635.1 Crocidura indochinensis | reverse complement strand
AGCAGAACTTCTAGAACCACAAAGAAGGACCTCATCACAAGTTCCGCACCTTGACTGGTGTAGATACTGAGATCTTTAAATAGAGATCTGATTTTATCACCCAGGACAAAGCAAAAGTCTTCCAAACACCACGAAAGCACCAAGAGAAGAATAGATGAGCCTGTACGAAGTCTATAGTTAATCCCATGACAATATACTCCAAGGGTGGAGAAAACCTGTATCTCTTAGGCCAAGGGAATTCCTCTTTGAATGACCCCAATATTTACTGTGCCTGTGCAGGAGGGAAAAAGAAAAAAAAAAGGCACAAAATAATTTTTCTCCCTTTTTTCTTTTCGTTTTTTTTAATTTATTTTATTTTTTTAAATTTTTTATTTATCCATCTAGCTTTTGTCGATTTCTTTGTTTTGGAGTGGTTATTAAAGTTGATGTATCCATTTACATATATATAAAATATATAATAATATATGTATAATATATATTTATATATAGTCTTCCTTTCTCTTCTCTCTTTATGTGCTCTGCCATGTTTTTACTCAAGATCATGGCTTTTATGTGGTGCTTACCTTTATTGCTGGAATGCTCACTGGATATATTATTTCACGTGACACTCCTTTTTGGACTTTTGGAGTGATTCACAGTTTTCCACTGCTTCTCTCAAACCAAGGATGAGAGCCTCTAGAAGGACCCTGCCCATTTTCGGTGTATTTGATTTTTTCTCCAGTGTATTACTTTTCCCTTCTTCAAACAAACCATGTAACTTGATCTATCTAGTCCCGACCCCCAGTTACAGGAGGAAATAAGGGAGCTATCAAGACCACACAGGTGTAAGACCACTAAGCAGCAAGTTAGGCACAGAGGAGACCACGTACTCTTGCAGGCCTGGGGCTGAGGGAGGTAGATATGGGAGGTAGGATGGGAATGGAGGTGTAGGGAGAACAATTCAGTGAAGAGAATCCTCCTGATATTAAGTTATCATGTACCTAAAATATTATTGTCAACAAGAGCATTCTTTACATGCAAAAATTAGGGATAAGGGGAGGACAACTTTGGTGGTGGGAATTCCCCTGATTCAATATTAATATGTACTTAGAATATTACTGTGAAAGATATGTAGCTCACTTTGCTCAAAATAAAAATTATTAAAAAAGATACCTGATACCAAAATTTTGTTAATATAAATAACTTACACTAATTTATAATTTTTCTATGATGTGAATTTTCTTAATTTCCATTTATCTGAAAAACATATTTTAGAATTTTATAAGTGTTACAATTATAGATGATCAATTTAATACATAAAAATTGGTTAAAATTTAATTCCAATTCATTTAATAAAATAATATTAAAATTTAGGGCTAACTTGCCAGGCAAGATTTTGTATATCAGAGAAAAATAAAAATGACATAAAATTATCTATCAAAATCTAAAATAAATGAGGAGGTAAACCATATAGTTGACACCATATTTTAGATTAAAAATGGCCACTTAAAATGTACAGACCAATAACATGAAGAAGCAATGACAAATTCAATTCTTTTATCCTTCCATAGAAAAATTTGTCCAATTATATCTGAAGTTGTTATTTCTTATTTTCTATGTGTTTTGATTACAATACATTTTGTATTTACTATTCAAATGATGCTTTCAGGTTACTATTATAAAATGATAGACCTCGTCACTAGAGAATGTTGTTTTTTGAGAAATACTCATCAATGATTCAGTTACAGAATTAACAGGGATAGGAAATAGCTCAGCAAAACGAAGAGTTCTAAACAATGCCCTTATAGTACTTACAAAACCCATTTCCACTTCCCAAGATGACAGTATTTTTACAGGTAGCATAGAAAGGACAAGTCCTGGCTGTCCTGCCTTTTGACAGAGGAAATAAATCACCTTACACACTGGAGGATACCTTTCGAGACTGCATGCTGGGAACTTCATTATACAAGCTGCGCCATACATTACTATGCATATTGGTGCTGATTGGACATAGACATATATCCACAGCCTATTTCTGTCATTGTCTTATGGCGGAGATATCCATTTTCCTTTCAGAGATAGATACAATCTTAAAAAGGACAAGAGGAAAATGATATTGTGTGCCCCAAAGATCTTAATCTTTAGTAAAATATATTCTAGACTAATGATTTGTCTAACTTGCCCTAACCCTATCTTTTGGTGCATAAAATATGATCATTATTATTATAGTTGCATAGTTACATAATCTCATTTGATTATGATTATTATTAAGATAAGTCCTGATATGTATGGCCCTGAACTCATTTTAGTGAGGACATTTTCCCACAAAATTTGTGTGTCTCGTTCTTTATAATTGGTCATTTTTTTTGTTAATTCAGGAAAGACGAACTTCATTTGCTTAGTATTTCTCATATGTAGTGACTATAGTTTAATCTAAGTTGGACCAGTTGAAACAATGAAACAAATTACACAAGAAGACTAACAATCTTCAGTCCAAAAGCACAGTGTAATTTTTGAAGTCAACAATATAAAATTAATGAACCAAAGATATAAAGTTAATGAGTATAACTAATAAAGAGTCACATATAGTTTGAAGAAACCAATGCAATTTTAATATATCATTAATATATTTTAATAATTTTTATTGTGATCAAAGTGAATTACAAGTCTTTCACAGTAACATTTAAGGTTTAATATAGTGACGAAGAACTATTTAACCACCATTTAACCTCAACTATTGTGTGTGTTTGTACATGTATGTGTCCATGCAAGTTAGTGCATTATTAAATTCTTTGTCAAGTCTGTTTCAATTGAATAATATTGTCTACTTAAAATATATCGTTCTTGCTATATATAATCCTTGAATCATTAAATGTAGAGAAAAGTATGCACAACTTCTTGAATATAAAGTCAAAGTAATTATGAATAATAAAAAATGTAGCATAAATATTCAAAATACATTAAAACACAGAAAAAGAAGAAAACTTACAGGTAATATGTAATGGATTTTTATTCCTAAGTGTTGATTTTTGGACAAAAATAATTTAGTTACTACATTCTGTTATTTCTTGATGGACTTAAAATGCCATTTTAGGGGCCCAGGAGATAGCATGGAGGTAAGGCGTTTGCCTTTCATGCAAAGGGTCATCGGTTTGAATCCCGGTGCCCCATATGGTCCCCCGTGCCTGCCAGGAGCAATTTCTGAGCATGGAGCCAGGAGTAACCCCTGAGCACTGCCGGGTGTGATCCAAAAAAAAAAAAAAAATGCCATTTTAGCACTCTATGTCCTTACAAGAGATAGCTGCCATTAAACTGTATTTTCATTTATAGTCAAAATTACTCATTAATACACTGTTTTTAGTGAAATAGGTCCAAGTATTAGTTTCCCACTTGTCATCTAATGGAGTCATAGAACCCAGCTACTCTTGCTTAGATTTTATGAGTTAGAAGCATTTGCAGGTTAGAGCAGCTAGAGAAAGGTTAAAGCACATCACTAATTGTTGATTGACATTTGGTACCCGAGTTTACCAATTTGATTCTGCTTTCTTTATAAATATTCAAATCCATAAGAGAGAAAAATAAACATAATTTTATCTAATTTTTTATTTTAGTCCCTTAATATATGACCATAAGATGTGACTAGAAAAGTATACAAGTTTCTTATTACGGAAAAAGGGCAAAATGAAAAGTTCAGAGTTCCCAGAGCATGAATAAACATTCAAATCTTATAACTAATCTATATCTTTAAAAACATTTTTCCAATAAAAGACATTTTTGCAATAATTCTCAGAGACTAAAAAGATGAGAGCTGGAAGGTTCCAGCTCCCGATATGAAGCTCACCACAAAGAGTGGTGAGTGCAGTTAGAGAAATAACTACACTGACAACTATGATAACAATGTGAATGCATGAGAGAAGTAGAAAGTTTGTCTTGAGTACAGGCGTGGATGGGGGGAGCGGAGGAGGGAGATTTGGAACATTGGGTATGGGAATGTTGTACTGGTGAAGGGGGTGTTCTTTACATGACTAAAACCGAACTGCAATCATATTTGTAATCAAACTTTAAAGATATTTAAAAAAACATTTTTCATACTTTCCTCCAGTTTTACTGAGATATAATAAACCTGGTATTAGATATTAGTTTAGCGTATACAATGTAATAATTATGTAGCATTGACTTGCTAAATAATTACCAAAATAAAGCCAATTACCATCATCTTACCTTACTAGAAGTTAATTTTTTGTGATAAGAACATTTAAATCTATTCACTTAACAACACTCAAGAACATTTAAATTTATAATAAATTTATAATAAACTCAAATTTATAATAAACTATTATCACTATACTGCAATTATATCTTCAGAATTCACTAGTTTTTTACAATTTTAGTTTTCCCTTTCAACCAAAATGTCATGTCTTTCTCTTTATGTTTGTGTCTTCAATTTCTTTCACTTATATTATAGTTATTAACATGTAGGGTTTTCATAATTATTGACTTATGTGAAGATTTTATTATTTGTATGTTGTTTTATAAATGGGATTTCTTTCTTTTATTCTCTTTCAAATTATTTCTTAGAAGTATAGAAATTAAACTGTTTTGTACATTGTTTTTTATCTGGAAACTACTTAATTTAATAATTCTAATAATTTGTTGTGGATTTGTTTTCAACATTAAATGTCATGTGCTAATCTACCTAAATTCTAAAGTTCAATTGAAAACACTACCACTGGTGCATAATCATCATTGTTGATTATGATTTTCTATAACCATTTTGTTGGTGCCATTCTTCTTTTTTCATTTTGTTAATATATTTCTGGGGAAATTTCAATGAGTACTCCTAATCATAAGTGCCATCAAGTCAATACTTATAATGCAAATACAAATATTTTATAATGTCTAGTGCCAACATATGCATTTGGACTCTGTTTCTCCATGGTTATATCCAAAATTATGTTCAGCTTAGGTTGTAGTAATATGTTAATCAAACAAATATTTTTTTAAAAAAAATCTGCTCTTCAAATGATGATACTGCTGTGGAAAGTGTGAGTCTTTTTTAACATTTTAAAATTTATATACCTATTTATTTCTCAAACATCTATTTTCTCAATTACTATTGCTTATTAAAATTTCTAATAATGTTTCAACTACCCAAATAATTTATGGAATGGTTGAATGTCAATTTTTGTTTTAAACTTAACACAAAAGGAAATTGTAGTTTTATAATCATAATTATATACTATATGTTACATCAATGCATAGAAATTTATAATTAACATATACTAGCATCCTGTTAGTGTAGACAATATTAGAATTAAAGCAATGTTAAATTTTTTGTTCATTTCCACACATTTTTCTAAATGAAATAGGTAGTGGTAAAATAAAACTAATATACTAAAATAGTGAAGATAGGAGCACATGGCCCAGTGAAACTGTGATGATTTTAACCCTTTCAGAAATAAAACAATTTTCTTTTATATCATTGGTCATTATAGTTTACCTGCTATTAAATCAGGTATATTGCTCATGGTATTTTCATAAGGAATTTTTACAGCACCATTCAGTAACAATGCAGAACATAGACAAAATGCAATTGCTCATCTAAGATTTTTGAATTAATAATTCTTAGCAAATTCACCAAAACAACCTTTCAAAAGATTTTATTATCTACTCAGATGTGTCAAGTTATGATTGAAATAAAAGATTTCAGAATAGAAGAATACTAACATTGTCCCTTTGTACTCAGGTCTTTGATGATATTCTCTGAATTTGGGTATAGAAATGTTCTCCCACATGAAACACTACACATTACTTTTTATCAAAGGCTACACAGTCAAAACTGTCCTGTTAACTTGCTGATGTAAGTTAATTGACTGATTTCCTTTAGGCATTTCAGGCAGTCAGTACCTTTCTGGCTCAGTACCCATAGAGTGGTGGTAATGGAGCCATATGCTTTTGAGAAGTCAGTATGCTTTCCAAAGGATCTTTGAAATATCTGCTGCTCCTAGACAGCTCTATGATGTCATCTGGTCCTATTTTGATAGAGTTGTGCCAAGTTAAATAACTATTAGTCTGTTCCGGCTGTCATAACAAATGCCATAGACTGGATAATTTAAACAACAGAAATACACTTTCTCACAGTTCTAGAGGCTGGGAATCCCTTATCAGAATCAGCATGGCCAGATTTTGGAAGGATGCTCCTTCTGACCTAAGATGCTCAGCTTTCTCTGTGTGCTCATCTAGTAAGAGTAGAGCAATCATTTCTTGTATTGCTATTCTTAAGAGATAAAAATACCAGCATCAGTGCTCTACCTATCATGGCCTAATCTTAACTTAATAATAAAAGACCCCATCATGCAATACCATTATTTTTATATTAGTATTTCAAATTTGAATATTGGAGAGACGCGAATATAATTGAGCCCAAACATTAACACTCTTTTCTGTTAAACTTAAAGGATCTTATGATTATTAGTTACAAGCAAAGGAAAATAGGATTCATTCATCGGTCTTTCTTAGGACTTGCAAAAGTCAAAAGAAAAGTTTGAAAATATTAAAATAATGTGTGACTTTCCAAACATATTCAATGGGTTTTATGTAAAAGATGATTAAGAAAATCTAGTCACGAAGTCTGGAAATGTTAGTTGATAGATAAGAGTAGTAGATCTAAGAATTATATTTTGGTAATGTTTAGCAGCTTCTTTTTGTAACTTCTCTTTTAAATCTATTTTAAATGACCATAATACCTGCTCCATGTCTATTTTGAAGTGTTCTATAGATATTTGAAGTGAATACCTTGAATATTGCTACTGTATACTTCTAGTTAAATTTGCCTAATTTTATACCAGCTGTATTATTTAATCAGTATAGTTAAGTAGAAGCATGTGGACAACAAAAACAAAACTATCATGTTGATTAGTGAAGTGTGGTTTCTGAAAGTTATAGCATAAGTCTAATAAGCTTTAATAGTTGTTGAGAAGGTTTTAGAAATTTTCCAAAGGGGAGCTCTGCCATAATGTGATAATAATTTTTTATAAAATTACTATATATCTTATATAATTAAAATACCTGTGTAAAATTAAAAATTCTCAGAGGATGATATATTCTATGAATTATTAATTAAAGGTGACTAAATCATCAGATTAGAGATCTGACCTTACTGAGTGGTAACTGAGGATGAAATAAGAAGAAAAATAACAGTTGTCATAGATATAGAGATTTTAGACTATCCATATTGGGAGACTGCATTAAGCCACTTGTATGCATTATAGCATTCATATTTGTATCAATTCATTTATATATGTAATATTTTCATCATTTGATAAATGATGTTAATCCTCCCAATGTGCAGGCTATATGTTTTCATTTCCTTGTTCCTCTTTTTTCCTTGAAGTTGTGTTTTATAGTTTATTTTGTATAGGTCTTTCACCTCTTTTATTAAGTTGACTCCAAGGTAATTTATTTCCTGAGGCACAATTGTGAATGTAATTTTTTCAATGTCTCTTTTTTCATATTTTGTTATTTGTCTATAAAAATGCCATGTATCTATGTGTTAATTTTGTAACTTTACTCTGCAAATCTATTTTTCTACAAGTTTTTTGATAGAGTTTAGGATTTTCTAAATATAGTATCATGTCATCTCTAAAGAGCAAGACCTTAACTTATTTAAAAGATAATGTATGTAGGAATAATTGGAAGAGATGGGCCTAGCAGACATATATAATGCCCTCCCCTGTGTCCTGAAATGTTGAATACACATTTTTCTCCAGTGTACATAGGCATTCTCCAAGATATAGCACATGCTGAGCCATAAAACATATCTCCATAAAATCAAGAAGATATGAAAAAAATCAACAATCACCTCAGGTTGCTATTGAAAAGAGGGAGAAATTGAATAAAGAATAAATTAATGTAAGAGAAAAACAAATGATTAAAAAAGAGAGAAACTGAGTCCAAAAATAGAAATAAATAGATTAATTATATAGAGAAAAAAGATTCTGAGAGAAAATAAATTGAATAAAAGAGAAAAAAGACAGACAAAAGAAAATGAGCAAAGGGGTTTTTTGAGAGAGAAAAAAAGAGAGTTAGACACAGAGAAACAGATAAAGAAAAATTTTAAGGAGAGAATTTTGCCCCTTAGATAGCTAGAGATAGAAAGTAAAAAACTCTGATAACCCCACAACTGCCCCATATCAGCAGGAAGCAGCAAGAAAGAATTCATCTCCTCTTTACCCTGAAGATTGGCGTTTTTCCCTTTCTTAGGTTAGGCGTAAGTTTGATCAAAAAAAAAGTTACAGAGTTACTGCTTATTCCTTAAACACTGTTTCCTTCTTTCCTACACCTGTCTCTCAGCTTTGGAACTTTTAAATGAACTGGCAAGAAGAGAAATTCATTAACAACCACCAAGGCTTTTGCAGACCACACCTAAATGAGTTTCACCAATCCCTGAAGATAAATGTACACAGACACAAACATATGTATATATTATATATAACAAGTTATACATAAGACAAGTTTAAAACAAATAAAAAAGGAAAAAATAAAATGAATATAATATTGTATTTATGGTTGTTCAGTAAGTAATATAAAAAACTAAGCAGAAATTTTGGAGAGAGAGCAAAGTATCAGGCCTGGGGAATAGAGCATCATTTCCAGTTCTGAGGGAATAACTAAACATCCTATTTCCAGGCATCAAATTTCTACCATTTTTATATTTAAATTTTTATGTTTAAAATAGCTTTAAAATGATAATAGAGCTTCATTAATTTTCTTTCCTACTACAGCTTTAAGTACATTTCTTCAAAATGCAAAGTTCATTTATCTTTTAAGAAGAATTTATTTTTTTCTTTATTAGCAAGCCCACTGCTTTTTTGGTAATGTTATCTATACTTTATAATAGCAATTATACATTCTAGTCCCCTGCTTACCTTAATTAATGTCGAGTTTGTTAAAGAAATAAGTGCCTTCAGCTTTACTCTAGGGCAAGAAATAAACTAACTACAAAGTACTGATGATGGATCAGCCCAGGGACTAATCATTAGATGCATCTCAGTAGTGTGTAAGATTAATTTGCCCTTAGATTATTTAAATAAAAATCATGTTTGCGCCTCTTCTCTTTTTAGCTAAAGCTATAAAGTTACCTCAGATGCAGTCAGGAAACAGTATTTTTGAGATGTCTATAGACATAATATGAAGTTCATTTTCCAGCAATTCCCACTGTATTCAGAGTAAGCATCTTCAATAATATGTCAGGACATTCTAAGTGCTTTGCATATGTTGATTCCATTAGTTCTTACTCAGCTTTCATTCAATTTTTTTATTGTGTAAATTATACACCTGTTATATCTAGCAAAGTGCTAGAAACAAATTTCTAGTTACTATAGTTGTAACTCATACTTTTATCCTGTTTTGCTAATAATATTACCTTCGGGGCCAGAGAGATAGCATGGAGGTAAGGCATTTGCCTTTCATGCAGAAGGACAATGGTTTTGAATCCCAGCATCCCACATGGTCCCCTGTACTGCCAGGGGATTTCTGAGCATAGAGCTAGGAGGAACCCCTGAGCGCTGCTGGGTGTGACCCAAACCAAAAAATAAAACAAAATAAAAATAAAAATAATATTACCTTCAAAATTATTTCATTTTATTAAAGCATATGCAAATATATAATGTAAACCTGTATAAAATCTCAAACTTAAGTAGAAAAATTCTAAACAAAAAATAATAAAAGTTTTGTTTGTTTTGGGGTTAAACTTGAGTAGCTCAGGAATTATTACTGGGTCTGTGCTCAGAGTTCTCTGCCGGTAGGGTTTGAGAAGCCATATGTGTTTCTGGAAATCAAATCTTAGTTAGCTGCATAGATAGCAAACATCTTATTCATGGTATATTTTCCAGGCCTAAAAAAGTAAAATTTTATTACAAATTATTCAATGGTCTACTGAAAACCAATTATATCTCTTTATTCAAAAAATGTCATATGAGCGTATCTATATAAAACTACTTAAATGATTTATTTAGCAATTTAATTACTATGATGTATTTTTCCTCAAATAAAATTTTACATAAAGGATATTGTTCTCAATATTGAGAACATAGAAAATTTAGTTAATAAATAAATGTAAATAAATTCCTACTTTTCATAGCACTCTCAAAATTCAATCTGGATCTAGTTTTTAGAAATTCTGAAAAATCTAAATTTTTTTTCAGCTTGGTCTTACGTTTATGTTGAAACTGGTCAAAAAGAGAAAGGTAGGAAGATCACACATCAGAAATTTATAGTGCATTTAAACATGCTTGTCTCCTAAGATTTTTGCCTGTTGAAACCCTTTACTAACCTAAAAGCACGTAGAATAAGACTTGTAAAAAGTTAAAAAAAAAAACTAGGATTTTTCTTTCATCCTCAAGAACATGTTATCCATATATTTTTGGTTAAAGGCAACTAATTTCTTCTTTTGCCTATAATCAACTCAGACTTTCATCTTTCACCTATCTTCTTAACTTTGAATATCTAAACATCAAAGAATTTCTTCTGAGTTAAAAAGCAAACAGATTGATGTAAAGAAATAGACATAGACAGGGAATCTTAAAATTCCCATTTTGATTACATTAGTTTGTAAAATCAATTAGTTCTTGCCTCCACCACCTGTCATCAAAATAATAATGCAAAAAAAACCCCTTAATTTGCAGGATACAAAGATGGGTATTCCAAAAGGAAACTATATAAGTTGATTTAACTTACGGTGACATTTTGCACTCTTAACCAGGAGAACAAAAGTATGTCACTATTTATTGAGTAGCAGTTAATAAGAGTTTACTATTCCACCTAAAATAATAAAAAAACTAGATGCAAGTAATGAAATAGAAGAAAATATTAAAAGAGTAATCCCATTTTCAATTGTGCCTCAGAAAATCAAGTACCTTGGAATCAGCCTAAATAAAGAGGTGAAAGACATAAACAATGAAAATACAATTACTTTTAATACAATTTCCTTTAAATACAATTTAAAGATATGAGAAGACAGAAGAAATTGAAATACATTTCCTTTTGTTTTGGGAGGATTAACATCATTAAAATGAAAATAATCCACAAAGCATTACACAGATTCAATGTAGCTCCTATAAGAATATCCATTACATATATCATAGAAATAAATCAACTACTCATAGAATTTACATAGAACAATAACACCCTAAATAGCTAGTGAAATCCTGGGGTAAAAGAAGATGGAGGTATCACATTCTCCAACTTAAAGCTATACTATAAAGTCGTTGTAATTTAAAAAGAGTTGTACTGAAATAAAGACAAACCCTTATGGAATAGAATAAAAAAATGTAGATATAAACTCTCATTTATTTGGTCAGTTTTTTTTTGTTTGTTTTTTGTTTTTTTTTTTTTTTTTTTTTTTTTTTTTTTTTTTTTTTTTTTTTTTTTTTTTTTTTTTTTTTTTTACAAAGGAGCAAAAAATACTAAATAAATCGAGGAAAGCCTCTTCAAAAAGTGGTTCTGGGGAAATTGGTTGGCCACATGCAAAACACTTAACTCAGACCTCTTGATAACATCATGCACAAAATTTATAATTTGTAATTCATTCACAAAATGATATATTTAATCGTATAAATTATATAGAGGAAAATGTAGGTATAACTTTCCATTATATAAAATCTGGAAGCATCATTAAAGATGAAATACTACTAACCAAGTGAGTAGAAGCAAAGTCAAACAAATAAGACTACATTAAACTCAGAAGTTTCTGCAATTATATGCCCACCATTCATCTGACTCAGATATATAAAGCACTACTAGAACTCAACAAGAAAAAAATTCAACTCTATCAAAAAACAGGGAGAATGGGGCCAGAGAGATAGCACAGCTGTAAGTCGTTTGCCTTGCATGCAGAAGGACAGGGGTTCGAATCCTAGCATCCCATAGGCCCACTGAGCCTGCCAAGGGTGATTTCTGAGAGTAGAGTCAGGAGTAGCCCCTGAGTGTTTCTAGATTTGACCCCTACCCCCCCCCAAAAAAAAAAAAAAACCAAGGAGAAGAGATGAAGAGGAATTTCCTCAAAGAAGAAATACAATTGGCCAAAAAGTACGTAAAAACAAAATGCTATATTGGCATTAGGTAAATGCCAATCAAAATAACAATGATGTCTCCTTTCACACCAGAGACTAGTACTCATCAAAAAGAACAACAAACAGCATTGGTGAAGATGTGAGGAAAAAGAAACACTCTCTGACTGTTGATGTGAATGTCAACAGGTCTAGGTTTTTTGTTTTGTTTTGTTTTGTTTTTCACAAAAAAGGCACTTGGCTTAACTTTTTTGTCACTCCTGGTTATAGACCCCAATACCACATTGCAGAAAATTGTATTCATTACAGCTCTGTATAAGACAGACAAAATAATGATAACAACCCAAATGTCCTTTAATAAGTGACTGAATGAAGAATCTAATGTGCATATACACAATGGATTACTACTCAACTGTAACAAAGGCATGCAATTTGCTACAATGTGGGTTGATTTAGAAAGTATCATGTTAGGGGCCGTCGGTGGCGCTGGAGGTAAGGTGCCTGCCTTGCCTGCGCTAGACTAGGACAGACCGCGGTCTGATCCCCCAGTTTTCCATATGGTCCCCAAGCCAGAAGCAACTTCTGAGCGCATAGCCAGGAGTAACCCCTGAGGGTCACCGGGTGTGGCCCAAAAACTAAAAAAAAACAAATATCATGTTGAGGAAAAAAATGAGAGGAGAGGAATAAACTCAGAATGATCTTTCTCATGTGTGGAATACACTTAAAAAACTTTAAAGGAAAATACGAAAGCCCAATGGCAATAGAAACAAAAAGCAGGAGAACCTGTCTCAATAGAAAGATTGCCACTGGGGTGCATTTGGTGGGGAATAATCTAAGAAAGGAAACACTAGGATGATTCAGGAGTAAAAGTCCTGCCACAGAGGCAGATGGAGAGGAGGGTAGGAAAATGGGGACATTGGTGGAAGGTAGTGGACACTGGTGACGTATTTGGTATTGAAAAATGTACACATGAAACTCAATCATAAATATCTTCAAAACTTTGCAATTTACAGTGAACCAATAAAAGAAAGTCCACTTCAAAAATTACAAAATATGTTTGTAGTGTTTATTTGGGGCCTCATTGCTTGTTTGAATTTATAGTTTGTCTATCAGTAGTACATAGTCTGAACTTCCAGAATATTGTTTTCATTTAAACAATCTATCTATGTATATATGTATATATATTCTACTTTGTAAACTATTTTCACATTATTTATAGATTAATTGTCACACACAACATAGTATGTGTACATATTTGTATTTTTATCACTTTACGTCCTATCTGCCACTCTAAATTGCTAGGTGTTCTTCAACATATAATTGATATAACCTCTGACTTGATGTGTCTAAGTATTAATAGATGAAAGCTTAGGGGGCCGGGCGGTGGCGCTGCAGGTAAGGTGCCTGCCTTGCCTGCGCTAACCTAGGACGGACCGCGGTTCGATCCCCCGGTTCCCCATATGGTCCCCTGTGCCTGCCAGGAGCGACTTCTGAGCAAATAGCCAGGAGTAACCCCTGAGCATCACCGGGTGTGGCAAGAAAGAAAGAATGAAAGAAAGAAAGAAAGAAAGAAAGAAAGAAAGAAAGAAAGAAAGAAAGAAAGAAAGAAAGAAAGAAAGAAAGGAAGGAAGGAAGGAAGGAAGGAAGGAAGGAAGGAAGGAAGGAAGGAAGGAAGGAAGGAAGGAAGGAA
>PVKC010017433.1:0-20228 GCA_004027635.1 Crocidura indochinensis | reverse complement strand
ACTCTCAGTGAATTGTTTTCTCTGGTTCCTTCTTTAACAGTCAATACTGCTGAATATGAGGTATGCCTTTAAACTCATTTGTTTTGATACTTCTTTGTTGGAAATGTTTTACAAGAAACTTTGGTGCTAGAGGTAGGGTGTCTGCCTTGCAAGTGCTAGCCAAAGAAGGACCATGGTTCGATCCCCCGGAGTCCCATGTGGTCCCCCAAGCCAGGAGCAATTTCTGAGCGCATAGCCAGGAGTAACCCCTGAGCATCAAACGGGTGTGGCCCAAAAAAACCAAAAACCAAACCAAAACAAAACAAAAACAAGAAACTTTGGGTAAATATTCATAGTCCCTTTTTTTGTGGAAAAACAATTAGCATTTTTTTGTTTTGCGTAATTGTTGATATTATAAAGTACTCTTAGTAATAAGGAAATATGCATCCTTAGCTATTCTGTCTTTAATGTTTAATTTACCTAACAATTTTTTTAAGTATAAGCATTTGTCATGTTAAAAGTATTTTTTGTTAAATAGCAAAGTTCATTTGTATTTCCGCCTATTTTTTTCATAGGCCTTCTATTTCTACATGTCCCTATTTTCTATATCATTTTCTTTCAATCTCGAGGTAATTATAAAATCAATTTGTTGTAAGAGGGAAAATAATTTTATACTACTGTGCATTTGTCATTATAAAGAGTTAAAATACTTATTTCAGGTTATTTGTTTTTGCTATAGGATTCATAGAGTTTTGCTTAATGTTTTCTTTTTTAAGTGAAATGAGAGTATCAGAATATTTACTTATGTTTTTATTATAATTAATGACCTTTCCTTTTGTGTTGCCTTTTACTTTTCTTTAAAAAACAGTGAGTAATTTCTGCTTGAAGTCTTGGTGAACTTTAATTTTATCTATTTCTTCATGAAATTTAATAAGCTGCCCATCTTTAAGATTTCAGTTTTAAAAGTTCTTTACATCTTTTAGGTCATGTAATAAGACAGAATCATGGGGCCCGGGAGATAGCATGGAGGTAAGGCGTTTGCCTTTCATGCAAAAGGTCATCGGTTGGAATCCCGGTGCCCCATATGGTTCCCCGTGCCTGTAAGGAGCAATTTCTGAGCATGGAGCCAGGAGTAACCCCTGAGTACTGCCGGGTGTGACCCCCCCCCCAAAAAAAAATAAGACAGAATCATAAGATGATATGTCTTCTCATTATTCTATATGTTACCCAATAAATTAAATCAAGTTTGAAATAATCATATTTGTTCTTACTGAATACCTAGCACAGTGTATGCTACTTTCAGTAGGTATGTACAAGAACATTTTGTTTGTTTATTTTTGGACACACCCGGTGGCACTGGTGTTACTCCTAGCTGTCTGCTCAGAAATAACTCCTGGTAGGCACAGGGGGCCATATGGGATGTCGGGATTCGAACCAACGACCTTAGGTGTTGAATAGGATGTTTGCAAGGTAAATGCCGCTTTGCTATCTCTCCTGCCCCAAACAATTATTTTTTGAAGTGAAATGTCCAGTGTGCTATACTGGCAGTTGTAGAATAGAAAATTTTTTGTATTTTATATGAAATAGGGTCATGAAGAGAGAGAAGCTGTTTGTATTAAGACATGTTTATATTTCTAATCATTTTAGTATGGCTGTTTTTAAAATATATTTGTTTAACTGATAGTTTTATTTCAGAGTATTTCACTCTAACAATGATGGGTACATAGAAATTAAATTGGTTTAGTATATTTTTGAATAATTTAAATTTCTCTTTTATTACTTTATACTATTTATTTTATCTTATCTTAAAATTTTATTTTGTTGTTTGTTGATTTTTCAGAATTTTAAAGTTCAAGTTCTCAGCTTCCTTTGGATTCATACTCAAAACAAGGTACTCTATCAGGGTGTGGGTTTAACAGAACCAAGGTGAGAAAGCAACAGTGAAATAATATTCTTACAGTGAAGAACAAGAGTCTCTTAAAATTACAACTTCTTACTTTTAAATACATCCTAACAATTAAAAGGTTTATTTTTGAAAAATAATTCTCAGGTTATAAAGCTACTACAGGGATTCAAGGGTCTTTTCTTGCATGTGGTCTACCCTGGTTCTATCCTTATATCCGCATATATTCACCTGAGTACTTACTACCAGGAGTGATCCTTGAGCACAAAGACAGGATTAATTACTGAGCACAAAACCATGAATAAGCCTTGAGCATAGCCAGGTATCACCCAAACTCCCTTGCCTCAGAAATTATTTTCATTTCGCGACTGTTAATACATTTCTCCTTAAGACACAGCATGATGTTATGAACTTTACAGATGTGAGAGGCTGTTGCTAGAATCTCGTGGTGTTATGGTACTTTTCCTTGTTTCTGCTTTGTACCTTCTCCTGCTAACAAACATAAAAAAGCAAACAAAAATCAACTTCTATTTTTCATTCATTTTTAATGTAGAAGATGTTGGCATTGTGATACATAACTCATAACTGAAAGAACTTAGATCTCAAATGGTTAATTTTCAGGTATAGAACCAGAAAATCAGAATCCAGAACCAGGATAATGACAGTGACTCAAGCCTTCATATTCCTTTCTGTAAATCATGCTGCCTCACCAGACTATTATGAATTGCTTTGGGGGGCAGGGGGACAACACACCTCTTGATGCTCAGAGGTTACTTCTGGCTCTGTTCTTAGGAATTACTTCTAGTAGTGCTCAATAGACTTAATGGGATGCCAGGGATTGAACTCAGGTTGACCATATAGAAGGCAAACTTTCTACCCACTGTACTATAACTCTGGCCCCCAAAGTACATTATGTTTACTGTCTAAACTAGGGTAAAAATCACGCTTCTGATCTTTCTTGCCAAAGACTATTTTCCTTTCTTATTTCATTTTTTTGTTTGTTTTTTTTGGGCCACACCCATTTGATGCTCAGGGGTTACTCTTGGCTAAGTGCTCAGAAATTGCCCCTGGCTTGGGGGGACCATATGGGACGCCGGGGATTGAACCGTGGTCCTTCCTTGGCTAGCGCTTGCAAGCAGACACCTTAACTCTAGCGTCACCTCGCCGGCTCCTTTATTTCATTTTAATATATGTTGTTGATTGAATTTCTGTGATTTACAAAGTACTATTAACAATGGCTTCCATGCACATAAGTCGAACACCACCTCCATGCATCATTAGTACTTATGCCCCACACAAATTCTAATGTCCCTTCCTCTAAATCCCTCTCTCTACCACACTCACAAACATTAACTTAATTGTGCAAATCAGTTTCCTCATCCCATTGTGTTGTTTTTGTTTTGAATTGTAACAGATTCAGTAAGACATGGCCATCATTTCATAAGTACTGACTATAGAACTTCAAGATGAGGGAAAATTAATTTTATTCTTCCTTCAGAGCAATGTTTAATACATACTGTTTCTTTTGTTTGTTTTACTTTTATTCTGTCTAGGATCCAGTTGTAGCCAATGCTGCATATAAAGCTCTCTCCTACTTTAGTGCTGGTGAACACACAATTCTTCATCTGCCTGAAAAGGTATGCTTTTCTTCTTTCTCTCTGTAATCTTCTTACTCCTGTGCATTATAACCAGGTTTATATATTCTCCCATCCTCCCATTTATCTAAGACATTCTTAACTGGTACATGTATATGTCATTCTAGATATGTTATGTACAAAGACTAGACTATATATTCATTGTTTTATCTGGAAATAATGGTAGAGGTATCAGATATCAAAAATAATTTAAATCCCTTTGAGGCAGAAAAAAATCTCGAGGTGAAAATGAAATCTTAAATTGCTTGATCATGTGATTACATATCTGTGCGCAGGGCCAGAGTGATAGTACAGCAGGTAAGGTGCTTGTTTTGCATGCAGCTAACTTGGATTTGGTCCCTGACATCCAATATGATCCCCCTATCCCAAAAGTCAAAAAATGAAAAAGGAAACAATATTTATCTGTGCTCTTGCTTTACTTTGGAAGATCTTTATCACTGAAGGAGCCTTTTTGTCCAGGGAGCACAGTCTTGGAATTCAAATCTAAAGCTTTATCTTAGAGACAGTATTTTATACTACCTGTGCAACCAGTGTAATTAAAGATCTTAAGTTATAGTGCAGAATTAAGATAGAATAGTGTTTTTTGTTTTGTTTTATTTTTTATTTTTTTGTTTTTTTTTGGGGGGGGGCACACCCATTTGATGCTCAGGGGTTACACCTGGCTAAGAACTCAGAAATTGCCCCTGACTTAGGAGGACCATATTGGGACGCTGGGGAATCAAACCACGGTCCTTTCCTTGGCTAGTGCTTGCAAGGCAGACACCTTACCTCTAGCACCACCTCACAGGCTCCATTTTTGTTTTTGTTTTGTTTTTTGTTTTTTGTTTTTTGTTGTTGTTGTTGTTGTTGTTGTTGTTGTTGCTGTTGTTGTAAAAACCTACCATGGGGTCTGAGCAGTGGTGCAGCGGTAGGGCGTTTGCCTTACACATGGCTGATCTAGGACGGATCAAAGTTCCATCCCCCACCATTCCATATGGTCCTCAGAGCGAGGAGCAATTTCTGAGCACATAGCCAGGACTAACCCCAGAGTTATTACCGTGTGTGGGTCTCCCAAAAAAACTACCCTTTATTTGTTTTATGTGAGATAATCCATAGGCAAACCCCAGAAAACTGAAGCATTGCTATCTTTTAAGGGTTTATATATACTATGGCATTATCTTAAACCTCAGTGTGAATAAAAACATTCTGGTAAGTTTTTAAAATATCCAGTCTTAAAATTTTTTACTTAAGTTAAGGCTTAGGTATCTTATTTCACATTTAGTGTTGTTCTCATTCAGATGTGTACAATTTTTATAGAATATCTTTAGGATGTAGAGCAGATGTTTTATTCAAAGAGTTATGTATAACATTATCCAGAATCTCCCCTTGCAGTCAAACCTTGTTGGTTTGAAATTTTTTGTGATCCTTAGGCATTAAAATGGGTTGACTAAGGTTCATCTGGACTTTCTTTCAATTCCAGTGGAACCAGGTAAATGTCAGTTTATTGAGTTGAATTAAATCTACCATGTAAAGGAAATGAAGATAGACTCGTGTAGAACTAACACCCATGAAAGAAATGTGTCCTTAAATTATTGAATAGTCAGATATTGAATGACATGTCAAGGTTATCACAAATGATAAGTCTTAAAAAAAGGTGTTCTGGGCCGGGAGAGATAGCACAGCAGCGTTTGCCTTGCAAGCAGCCGATCCAGGACCAAAGGTGGTTGGTTTGAATCCTGGTGTCCCATATGGTCCCCGTGCCTGCCAGGAGCTATTTCTGAGCAGACAACCAGGAATAACACTTGAGCACCGCTGGGTGTGGCCTAAAAACCTAAATAAATAAATAAATAAATAAATAAATAAATAAATAAATGTGTTCTGACATTCAAAACTCAAATGAAGAGATTTCAGATTTCTTTTGGCTCACTAGTAACATCCATAGCCACTTTAAAAACAAAGAGAATAAATTAGGTATAGAAAATTGGAAGTTTTTTTTTTTTTTTGAGTGGAATCATCTCTCACCTAAACTTTGCTCAGGATATTTAGGAGCCATTCTCAGTGATATTTGACTGACTAGATAGAAGGTTCAATATAAGGCTCAATGATGCAGTGCTTCTCAAGGTCTACAGTGCCTGGGACCACTTGGATAATACCTAGCAGTGCTCAGGGACCCTTATGACCACATCTTGCAGTTCTCGATTATTCTAGGCTGCATTTAATGATTGTGAAGAGCCATATGGTATTGGGAATCAGCTAGACTAAAATGGGTACTATCTCCATGTATTATCTTTAAATGGATCATTATAAATATTTCAGAAATATTTTATATGGTGCATTTACTATTAGGATTTTAATATCAATATTAAACTCTTTAAATACTTTTGTTATAGATTTCTTGTTTTAAGAAACACTTTTGTTACAGATTTTTTTTTTTTTTTGGTTTTTGGGCCACACCCAGTGACGCTCAGGGGTTACTCCAGGCTATTTGCTCAGAAGTCGCTCCTGGCAGGCGAGGGGGACCATATGGGGAACCGGGGGATCGAACCGCGGTCCGTCCTTGGTTAGCGCAGGCACCTTACCTCCAGTGCCACTGCCCGACCCCACAAATATTTTGTTTTAAGGTTAGGATTCAGTTTCCTATTATATTGATTAGAATTGACAGTATAGGGCTGTAGAGATAGTTCACTAGGTAAACTGCTTGCCTTTCATACAATAGACTAATATTCAATACTTGGCACCTCACATGGTCCTTCGAGCCCACCAGGAGTGCTCTCTAGTGCAGATCTAGGAATAAGCCGTGAGCACCACTTGGTATGGCCAATCCTCCCACAGAAAGAAAATGATTGATACTTAGCTAAGTTCTGTCTGTCAAATATTGAATACTTTCCTTAATCTAACTTTTCTGTATACACTGATTTCAAAGTAACCATAAAAATTAATGATCTGGGGCTGGAGAGATAGCATGGAGGTAAGGCATTTTGCCTTGCATGCAGAAGGACAGTGGTTGGAATTCCAGCATTCCATATGGCCCCCTTTGCCTGCCAGCCAGGGGCGATTTCTGAGCATAGAGCCAGGAGTAACCCCTGAGCGCTGCCAGGTGTGGCCCCCCCCAAAAAAATAATGATCTAAAGAGTTAAGTTTTCTATATATTGGGTTTTCACAATCAAATCACTGTGAGAGACTTTAAAAAGCAACTCTGAACTTATTCATTCTTGATTTTCTACCCTAATAACTCTTTCTGGATTATGACTCATTCCCCCAAAGTAATCATCATTCATTGTGGTATGTTTCTCTACTGAGATTGTCTTTTTTTTTTTTGGCCCCGGCCTGAGATTATGTCTTGAGGAAACACAAATGCCTTAAAAGAATATGTCTCTACAACCAGTGTCCATTGTGAAAGAGGATCTGCTTGCCAACATAGAATTGTTGCCTTCAAGTCTGCATTATATGTTTTTGCCTTTGATGACTTTCACTATGACCTTTATGACTAAAGGTCCATCATATCCCTAATAAGCACCAAAGGCTAAGAGTACAACTGAGCATTTTGTCTATATGTCCTACCTAGACAATGACAAAGTTGTGAAAGTGCCATTTACTTTTTATAAAACATATTTCCAGTATTTTTTCAAAAGTGCCTATGGAGAGGAATTTTAATGCAAATGTAAAATGTGTACTGTGAAAACTAAGATTTTTCTTTGTTGTCTGAAATTACTGTACTCTAAGACATTTGGTGTACTGACAAAACTTAAAAATAACCACCCACATTTTAGTGGGTGGTTATTTTGTGGGAATTTCTCAAATAATCCATTAAATGACTAAATTGTGACTTCACGTTCTACCTCTCTTTTCATTTATTATGGAAATATTTCTTCTTATATGATGATCAGTTTAAATTTTTATTTACCTTATACAACAAAAAGAGTACAAAGAGGGGCCTGGGAGATAGCATGGAGGTAAGGCGTTTGCCTTTCATGCAAAAGGTCATCGAATCCCGGTGCCCCATATGGTCCCCCGTGCCTGCCAGGAGGAGAAATTTCTGAGCATGGAGCCAGGAGTAACCCCTGAGCACTGCTGGGTGTGACCCAAAAACCAAAAAAAAAAAAAAAAAAAAAAAAAAAGAAGAGTACAAAGAGTGGTAGATATCAGAGGAAGGTTTAGGATTGAATGAAAGAATATATAATAGAGGATGTTCCTTAAATGGTATAGATGAATGAGATTTCATGTGATATTTCATTAGGATTTCAATACAAAATTTATCAACTCTAGTTTTTCCTTAATTGTTAGGAAATTCTGTGAGATCGTTGGTTATAGACCCTTTATTTACTTATCTTAGTTTAGTAATTATTTATTTGACATATATTGGATGGCATCCCATATTTAAAGGTAGATTGTTGAATGATTATTTATTTCGTTGGCTTGAAACCTGTAAATCTCAAACTATTAAAAATAAATTGGGGAAGACTTCTTTGAGGATTCTAAGGCTCAAAATGAAGCAAGAATGATTTTCCCCATTAGATGTCTCTCCCTTTTTTAAATAGTATCTTAATTTAAGCACCATGATTACAAACATATTTGTATTTGGGTTTTAGTTATTTAAAAAAAGAACCTTCACCAGTGCAACATTCCCACCACCACTCTCTCTATTTCAGTTCTTTCTTTTTTTTTTTTTTTTTTTTTTTCCAAAAAGACAATAACAACAGCAAAACCCAAGCAGACAAAACTATAGGCATAAAATGGTCTGCCTGGTAAATCAATGATGGAGGAAATTTTTGTACAAGATTGACTTAACTCTTCGACTCCAGTTCATTAAAACCTACTTAACTGTTTAAAAATTAAACTTTTTTTTTATTATAATGATCTTCAGAGAGATTGCGTTGTTGATTTTTGTAGTTAATTTTAGAAGTGAATAATATAAAAGCACTCATTATACATCCCGGATTGGTATTAATATGGCATAACCCATTTAGCTTTGATTTACGTGAATGTCACTGCATTCATCAGAAGCTGCTTTTCTTTTTAAATCAATTTATGTAGATACTTAATATGTTTCAAATAAAATCCTCTATTTATGCATAAACTCCTGAGTTTTCATAGTTCATTCCCATATCACAGAAAGATGATAGTAAGGCATTCTGACTCAAAATCCACAGAGAAACACTTGGCAGGATAAATTTTTCAGTATTCTACTTGAAGCATATTTTAAAAGACACTTGGAATAGACACAGATACTGCTCAGTGATGAGGTGAGCCACCATATTTGTGAGTTAACCTTAATCAGGCACATCATTGAGTTTGATCACCACATCATGATTTTGATCTTCCATGTGCTACAACAAAGTCTTCAAGCAACAAAACAACGTGTACAAGCCCCAGGCAGCATTGACGATTATCGGAAAAAAGAAAGGGAAGCTGATAAAAATTTGGCCTGCCTAGATGACATGTACATTATTGTTGTTGTAATAATATCTGATTCAGTTCTCTGAGAACTAGGTATCAATGTTGAATCAGAATTAAATCTTGTCTTGAAAAGTGCTTGGGTAGTGAGGATGCATTCAACTCTCTTTTCTAGTGAAGAGAACACTAGTTATGGTTGAAAGACTTCATTGGAGTTGAGGTTATTATTCTTAATAGAAGCATTTCCTCTCGGTTTTCTTTTATCCCTTAGCAAGAATCCTGACTCAGTGCAGTTCCTAAATGGAACAGTGCTTTGGGGACCTATGAAGAAAGCAGTCTGCAGGAATAGTCAATTATTTCTAAAAATAACTCCGGGAGACTTACTAATGGTAATGACTGGGTTCTGGTGCTTTATGGTTATAGCAACCACTTTTATATATTTTGATTTCCCTCCATAATGCGTAATTATCTCTATGTGGACATTATGGTAGTATCATTGAATGTATTAAAATTTTAATTAATTGCTTGACAGTTAAATCTTGTGAAACTGCAATACTGATAATCTTTTTATATTTTTTACTTTGGATTTAAACAGACCTAACTAATGACAGAGCAAACACAAAAGCTGCAAATTGCAAATTAGATACAATGAAATATAGCTACCATTTATCATTTTACTGTTTTTGTATTCTAGAGATGAGTCTAAAAATGTGAATTAAAACACTGCCCTTTTCTGCTTTTTTACTGTTTATTTTACTGAAAATTTGAAGATTTGTCATAAAGATATTAATTGGGTTACAATTTTTAAGTGTATTCAGACATGATAAACATTTAATTTTAAACCTTAGAAATTCAGTATATTGATTGTGTTAGTATTTGTATTTAATTGTTGTGTGGTGTAAAATTTTAATAATCTCCATAAAGCTTGTTTATGCTGTGGCACAATGCTTCTCTTACTATGCATCCATTAGTTTTTTTTTACATGGATCAGTGATTATCTCTAATAAGATGATTAGAATTTACTATGTGATTAATCTGAAAATGAAGACTTTCAAAACCAATTTACAGTGGTCATTTGACAAATATAGAATAAGCAGTCTGTTTTTAAATCGTGGCATGAAAAGGACCAAGTAAAGATTTTAAACAATGTTTTAGAGTAGTCTTCGCTTTTTTTTTTCCAGATAAGGCCAGAAATTCCTGATGATCTAGAAGAAGAGGAAGATGAGGAGAGTGATGAAAAGGAGGTGAATCTGACAGTTCCTGGCTCTTGCTATCTCAAACTGCTGTCACTCACTGCTCCTTCAGTTTTACCAGGTAACTCTATATAGGTAACAAAGGAAGTTGCATCTTTATGAATTTGTTTTGGCATGGGGGCCTACCCAGATGTGCTCAAGACTTACTCCTGGCTCTGTGCTCAGGGAACACTCTGGTACTAGAGAGACTATATAAGGTATTGGGCATTGAACTGGAGTCTCAAATTTGCTGTGTTCTCTCTGACTTTGATGGAGCTAGAATTTTTTTAGTGAATTTTCTTGTTGAAAATTAATTAATTGTGGTCCTCTGAGTTCTGTACTCATAGCTTACTCTTTTTTGTTTTGTTTTGGGGCCACACTCAGCTGTGCTCAGGATTGCTCCTGGCTCTGCACTCAGAAATCACTCTAGATGGGCTTGAGAGAATATACGTGGTGCCGGGGATCAAACCCAGGCCAGCAGTGTAAAAGGCAAATTCCTTCCCTGTTGTAGGTCCCTCAGAGCTCAGGCCTTTCATAGGTTATTCTTAATTTTTCAGTTTCTATTTGAAGTGCAAAATGCACTCTAGTAACTACGATATAGTATATTGAAAACACATGAAGAAAACAAAAATTTAGCTGGAAAATTAGTTCAAATAATCATTCTACAAAAAAGCTAAATATATTCCACTAGAATATTTACATTTAAATAATGATTTTATTACATAAACTAAGTGAAACTGTGGCACATCTACACAATGGAATACTATGCAGCTGTTAGGAAAAATGAAGTCATGAAATTTGTTTATATGTGGTTGGATGTGGAGTGTATTATGCTGAATGAAATGAGTCAGAGAAAGAGGGCTAGACATAGAATCATCTTAATCATTTGTAGGATATAAGAAAATAAGTGATAATATGGTAATACTATCCAGAGACAATAGAGATGAGGATTAGGAGGACCAGTCTGTGGTAGGAAGCTTGCCATAAGTAGTAGAGCAATGCAGTTAGGACAGAGAAAACACAACTATGACAATGATAGAACTGATCACTCAGGACAATAACTGGGTATTGGATGGACAGAAAGTACACCTTTATTGCACAATATCAGTTCATTAACAATAGTGAAAATAACCATGTCTAAAAGGGGGAAAGGGGAAAGAGAAAAAGAGACAGAGAGAGAAGAGTAAAATGCCTGCCTCAGAGACTGCTGGGGGGTGGGAGGGTGGGGAAACCAAGGAACATTAATTCATGGGTGTTGGGTAGTGTATGCTGTAAGACTGAAACTCATTCATGAACAACTTTGTAATCATGGTGTTTAAATAAAAGAAAATATTTTTTTAAGAATTAAAAGAAACAAATATGCCCTGCATTAAAAAAGTAAATATATATGAGTAATTGGGCCAGAGTAATAGTACTCTGATAGGTAGGGCATTTGCTTGTAGACGGTTGACTTTGGCTTCATTCCTGCATCCCATTTGCTCCTGAGCCTACTAGCAATGATATCTGAGCACACAACTATCCATAAGCACTATGCACTGTCTGATATGGCCCCCCAAATCAATATACATAGTTAGTTATATGTTTATGTACATATTAGTAGTCTTACACCACCCTTTGCTTGTTCACTTGTTGAAGGACATTTGGATTGCTTTAAATCTTTATACTGTATTTAGCACCCTATGGCCTACAAATTTTCAGTTCTCAATTTTTTATCTGGTCATCTGCAGGGAAGGGAGTGTACAAGTTTGAAAGGCAACAGGAAAAAAAATCCTAATTACTAGTTGAATGACTAAGGAAAGATAGTGCTTCCTGTGCCAGTGATATTCATGCTACTTTTCCTCATGGAAACTATTCTCAAGGATGGATGTTTGATAATCCCTACTTTGCTGAAGAGCTTGACAAATTCGACTCTCTTCCATTCCATGATTTATCTATTTGTGAATGTTAGATTTCTTTTCTTGACATGCATCAGATTTCACAGTATAAGATTACTTCTATGAAACAAGAAAATATCCCTTCTCACCTTATTTCTGTTCTTTCATATGATTCATAGCTGCATCTTGAAAAGTTGATACTCATACTGAGCTTGAAACAGTTATATATGTGCATGTGTATGCAGCAATTGAAATATCTAGACTATAACTGAGTGTTAGTCATATATTTCATTTAGATAACTTATTGATATCAATCAGGGTCTTGACAACAAAGGAAATGGCCACTTCAGGTGGAGTAAGAGACAAGAGTTCAGTAACATTTGCAATTGTGTTGTCAAAGCTAAGGGAAATTCACAGGAAATGATGAATCATCTCTACATGGTTTCAGCACTCAGCCTAAAGAGATGGGGAGGTGGCAGGTTGGAGATATGAACAGGCATCTGTCCCTAAATAGGACAAGCTATGAGGGACCAGTACTATCAAGGGAGGCAAAATCTTTAACAATACTGCAGCTGAATATCTGGGAATTTTATTTGCCAATTATATTAGTATCCTTTCTCTGATTTCTGGTCAGTGTCTCCCACTGAATGAACCAAAGACAAAAGGAGTTTTTGGATTCTGCTTCTAAAGGTATTTTTTCTGGTGTTCAGGACAGGTAAAGAATGAATTTGTGGAGGTATGGTATGTGGGAAACATACCACACTAATGTTCTCTGGGTTTTAATGGAGAAACTTGCCAAAACCTTAAAAATTTATGTATGAATGACAGAACCTGGCACATTGTAGATGCTCCAAGGAGCCTTTACTGCCTTTTTGACTTTAAATTTCAATACATATGAGACTTTAAACAAGACTTTTACCTTTTTTCTTATAATAAAAGGAGTATGTCATAGTTTCCTGTTTTCCAGATAATCTTTACTTGACTTAAATGGCTTTTTGCTTTTGTTTCTGCATCGGGGAACCTCTAGTGGTTCGTAGGAATATAGCACTTGAATATAAACCAGTATTTGAATATTTCATTGTTCTTTAATCTGATAATTTACTAATAGTACTACATTTGAAAGGAAGGCATTTAAAAAGCCTCTCTGAAAATACCTAAATGAGAAGGCTCTAGTCACATGGGCATCTGGGGTTAGTGTATCAAAATGGGTAGAATGGCAAATGATATGGCCCTTATTTAGATATGAATTTTGTTTATTTCAGAAGAGGAAAATTGACATGTGGTAGTGTGTCTTTAAATAGGTAGGAAGGAGGGCAGCAATGAGATTATGAGCACAATCATGGGCTAACTAGATTATAAATTTCTTGATCATTGTTAAAAGTATGCTGTTAATATAATGAGTGAAATACCAAGGCTGATGTTTGGGAAGGGAGTGGCAAAGTATTCTGGCTTCTAGGTGAATGAAGGTTAATTTGTAGAGGTAGTCATGAAGAGATGATAAGGAAGAGAAAAGATAGACAAACAGTGGCAGTGAAAATGAGAAATGGATAACCTCAGGATATGGAGGTGTGTGTGTCTCTATATATTTCCATTTTTATTTGTATGATTGTTATTTGAATCATATCTGGCAATGGTACTCAGGAGCCATTAGGGTGACATCAAGCAATGCTGGGAGGAGAGAGCCAGGTGTGAGGGTACAGGGACCGAATCCAGAATCACATCTTCAAACATCTGTTCTACCTCTTGACCCATATCCTTCCCCTCAGTTTATAGTTTTGAAAGTAGATCTAGAAAGATTGCTAATGGATTGCTCTTAAGAAATTTAAGTGACTCAAAAAGATAGTACAGCAGATAGGTGTGGCTGTATTTCACACAACTGACCTGGATTTGATTCCTGTCACCCTAAACCCATTAGGAGTGATCCTAGAGGGCAGAACCAGGAGTAAGTCCTGAGCACTACCAGGTTTGGCCCCAAAATGAAAGGAGGGAGGAAAGGTGGGACAGAGCAATGAAGGGAGGGAAGGACAGCTAGAGCAATGGAGGGAAGAAGGGAGGGAGTGAGAAAAGGAAGGGAGGAAGGAAGGAAGGGTGAGGGAGGGAAGAAGGAAGGAAGGAGGGTAGGAAGGAAGGAAGGGAGAGAGGGAGGGAGAGAAGAAGGAAGGAGGGAAGGAAGGAAATGCAAGAAAAAATTAAGTGTGAGATTTAGCTTGGACTATCAAATATTTTGTTTTGATTGAGGGAAGACCTAGAAAGGGACCTAATTTTTATATAGGCAAGTATAGAAATACTGTTTCTCTTCTAGTATGCTGTATTTACTTTTGATATCCTTTTATCCTCTTTCAGCTTTGGAGGAGTTTTTTACCTCACTTGTGAAGCAAGAAATGGTGAATATGCCCCGTGGGATATATCACTCTGCGTTAAGAGGAGGTACCCGTTCAGATCAAGGGAAGACTGTAGCAGGAATCCCCAATTTTATATTGAAAATGTATGAAAAAAATAAGCAGCCAGGATTGAAACCTGGTCTTGCAGGTAAGCACAGCAATAATATTAAGACACTAATTTTTAATGTTATGACTTAATTTCTTCTTTCAGGTTATAGCAGTGCATTACTATCATATAGACCCAGGAGGATAAATGATGGAAATAAACAAATCAGTTGTCAGAGGTATTAGAAAACTATAGGCACAATGAACAAATCAAAAGACTAATATGAACATTTTACATCTATCTCCTTTTTATCCCACCCCAACCTTTGCTGACTAGTCACCAAAGATTGAGCCCAGATTGGAGGTTGGCCCAGGAAGTGGGGTAAGAAGATAAACCAGTGGAACTTTTTAGTAGTCCTATAAGGTGAGGTAATGTGATAGTTATTTTTATGTGCTAACTTGATTATATCGAGCAACCCTGAGAGAGAGTGAGAGAGAGAGCACGGCATTCGTCTTGTTATGTGTTTTTAGAAGAGGTGTTTAGAATCAGTTGGCAGAGTAGATACTTTCACCACCATGGGTGCATAGCAATCAACTGAATAAAATAATAAAATAGAAATACAGAGGCAGAGAAAGAGTAGTTTTCCTATTTGTTTGTATTTTTGGTGTTTTTTTTTTGTTGTTGTTTTGGTTTTGGTTTTTGGGCAACACCCAGTGATGCTCAGAGGTTACTCCTGGCTATGTGCTCAGATATTGCTTCTGGCTTGGCCCTGCCCTAGGTCAGCCATGTGCAAAGCAAATGCCCTACCACTGCACCACTGCTTCGGCCCCTGGTCTATTTTTATAATTTTGATCTGGGATATCCATCTTCTTTGGACATTTTTTCTCCCATTTCTCAGACTTAAGGACACTGATTAAATCACACCAATGATTTTTTTTTTTTTTTTAGTTCTCCAACTTGCAGTAGAAGATTGTGGGAGTTTTAGGCTCTATAATCTTGAGGTCCCCCGTGCCTGCCAGGAGCAATTTCTGAGCATGGAGCCAGGAGTAATCCCTGAGTACTGCTGGGTGTGACCCAAAAACCAAAAACAAACAAACAAACAAAAAAAGAATTCTTATACTAAAGTTACTCTTATGTGTTAATTTATTTACCTAGGTACATTTATCTGCCTATCATATCTCTAGTTTGCTTTTTGTGTTTCACTGAAATCTCAGAAAAATACAGGTGACAAATTTGTATTTGCTATTTATGACCTATTTTCTGATAAAATATGTTTTTGAAAGGCAAAGTAAAATCTTCATTCTTCAGTCTTGTTCTAGCCAGGAGAATGAGCTAGAAAACAAAGCACACAACTAGTAAGTTGATACTGGAGGTAGACAAATCTTTTTAGCTGGGTTCTCTTTCTAATTCTGGCCTGAGCTAGAGATAAATTCAGACTTAATCTTAAGAATATGTTGTTGGGGCCAGAGAGATAGCATGGAGGCAAGGCGTTTGCCTTGCATGCAGAAGGACAATGGTTCGAATCACGGCATCCCATATAGTCCTCCGAGTGATGCCAGGATTGATTTCTGAGCATGGAGCCAGGATTAACCTGAGTGCTGCCGTGTTGACCCAAAAACAAAGCAAAACAAAACAAAACAAATGAATATGTTGGTTCAGGAGGCAGAGAAACCATCAGCAATCTTGGTATTCCTAACGTACCTGAATGACAAAATTTGGAATTTAGGAGATCTCAAGTACACAATCTGTTTCATTCAAGGTAGCTTCTAAACTTTGACTCTTTATGTGCTGGAAGACTAAAGAGCCAGCTGAAAACCTTTGAAGACAACTCCAAATCTCTATTTCTTCTGTATTGAGAAGTCAAACTATTAGATTGAAAATTTGAGCAGGAGGCATACCCAAGAACAGGGTTGAAACAGTTAGACTGAGTTTTTCCAAAGCTATAATCAAGTTTAACCTAGATCAACCTCCTGTGTTCATTCTATCTGCCTAACAGAGTTGAAAAGACACACCTCTATGATAAAAGATAACAACACTTAGACTTTCTGTGGTTCTTTTATATACTATCTAGCCTATAATCAAAATAGCTTTAAGCTTCTGAAAAAGGAAGAAGCTAGTAATAAAGGAGCCATTTTACAAGCTAAAAAAGTCACCCTATTAAGATAGGAGCACAATGCTACTTAGAATACATGAAATGCAATATCTTCAAATATGTAAATGTGTATGAAAAATTTATGTGACAAATAAAAGTGAACTTTATGTAACAATATGGCAACATATTTTAGTATAAGTAGAAAATATGTATAATAGAAGTTAGCAGAACTAGAAGAAATAGACAAAATCGTAGAGGAAAAAGAAATATCTTTTTTCTAATATTGTGAAGAGAACTAGCAAGCAAAAAAATCACTAAGTTTGCAAAATACATGAATACACTTTATTTAGTTGACATAAAGTATTTTACTTTACAGTGCTAAAATTCATGCTCTTAGGAATAAGAAATTAAGGGAATATAGCTCAGTGGCAGATCTCTTGCCTTACATGTATAAGGTCCTAGGTTTGAGCCTTCACAGCAAAAAACAAACAAAACAAAAACAAAAACAAAAACCCACAACTCCCACCAACAAATCTAAGGATTCATCATAAATTTCTAAAAAAATTTAAAGTACTAAAATCATTTAGAACTATCTTCTAATGGCTAATGTTTACACCAAATAAAGAAAAATTTTAAAAATAACTGCAATGTCTCCAGGATCCTGGAAGCTGAACTTATAATTATAAACAATATAAGAATGTAAGAGAATATCAAAATGGAAATAAAAAATTATTTTTGAACTGAATGATAATGGAAATAAGTCATTGCACAACTTGTGGGTGTTCAAGGGAAATTTATACCTTCACTGTCTAAATGAAGAAAGGAAGGAAAATAATCATAAGTTATGCTTTCATCTTAAGAACCTTGCTAAAATATACCATAATAAATTACACTTATTAAAAAGGCAAGTCATAGAAATGCAGGAAGATATTTAAATACTTATAGCTGACAAGAAATTTTATCCAAAATACATTTAAAATTTTTGCAAATATCACACACACACACACACACAAACACCACACACACACGGACAACAAGCAAGAACAAACAATTGGATGCCTATGTGTGATCCTGGCGCTTGAGTATAGAACCAAGAGGGATTCCTGATCACTGCCAATCGTGGGTCCCTCCCCAAATAAGCTAACAAAAAAATTCTAATTAAAAAAATATGTTCAACAGAAAATGAGAAAAAAAGGCAACACTTTAAAAACAAGGTCTTCATGAGTTTCAGTGAAGCTCTATACTCATTGAAGTAGACGATCAGCTTCATTGCTCATCAGGGAAATATGAATTAAAATGACAATAAGTAATGTACTTAGCAGAATAGCTAAAATGATGAAGGTATATAATGCATAGTATTGGCAGTTATGTAGAGCAACTAGAATCAATGATGGGAATTGAAGTTCTTTCAACCACTTTTGAAAACTAGTACTGGGAGGCTGGAGTGATAGCACAGCTGTAAGGCATTTACCTTGCAAGCAGCTGACCTGGAACGAACCTGAGTTCGATCCCCAGGATTCCATATGGTCCCCTGAGCCTTCCTGGATCGACTTCTGAGTGAAGAGCCAGGAGTAACCCTAGTACCTCTAGGTGTGCCCCCCCCCCAAAAAAAAAGGAAAGCAAAGAAAAGATAACTGGTACTGGACAAATTCCTTGTTGCTCCACAACTTCAATTTATAGGGTTCAATGAAGTTAACAAAAGTCATAAACTAAAATATTTCATAGTTGAGCCCCTTAAGTTTGGGATCTGTTTAAATGGAATATTATTAGCAATAAGATTGACTATGCTACAACTGCTAATCATAATTTGAATGATTCTTACAATGATTATTATTCATGATGAGTAGCCAGGAATATCTGAATTCATTTATATCAAATACCAAAACATGTGAAATGGTTGCTAGAAGTTATTTTAGCATAACTTTAGGTGAGGGAACATGTGACAGGAAGGAGAATATGTAGAATTTCTGGGATGTTGATGATATTTTGTTTCTTCATCTGGATACTAGATTTTTGTCTAGTCTGTGAAAATTCATTGATCCATACTCTTTTGATGCAGGCATTGTGTATATCACACTTAATAAATAAGAAATGCTTAAAATGAAATGATCTTGATTTTTAAATACAAGTTCTTGAATGAACTTTGAATGACCTATTGGCTCAAAATGACTGGTTTTCAAAACCATGTTACCTAATATTCCAGCATTTGGATGATGCTCATGTTTCATTATCATAGTGACACTGGGAGCTAGTTGGAATTAAAAGGTTAATTGAGAACTTAGTTGGAACAGAGTGGGAAGTACTTTGAGAAAAAGAATCAAAAAAGGAAGGTTGAATGTACATTAGTGCAGGTATGAGGAAAACTTATGTTTGGAAATTAAAGGAACCTATGGTATCAGGTGTTCATATTATGTACAACTATTTAAGTTTAATAGACTCTCTAGTAGTCCAACAGAATTTAAAATAGGTCTTGTGGGGTTTTTTTTCCATTTATCTACAAGTTAGCCATAGCCATTGACACTCAGCACTTCTAGTGCTTGGGGTCTGTGTGATACCAGTGATAAAATCTAGGACTTCAACAAGTAAGAAATGTTCTCACAGTCCTTTAAACTATCTTTCTCACCCTAAAAATAGTTGTTTTCTGTCTCCTCTATTTTTCCCTTAAGATACCAGTAGTGAAAAATCATAATGTACTGACAAATTTTTCTATTTCTAAATATTCCTATATAATTAAATTTAACATGAATTAGTGGAAGTCTTATTAAAGAAATTTTTCTGTAAGAATCTTTTTCTTTCTTTAAGGTGGCATGCTATTTTGTTATGATATTTCAATGTATCAGAGTAAAGATGGCAGACCATTAAATCGACTGATGGCCAGTAGAGGACGAAGTTTCAAGCAGACCTCTCTTGCTTTAGTGCATGAGGTAGGTACTTTCTTTTTTTTATTTTTATTTTATTTTATTTTTATTTTAACACCTTGATTACATACATAATTGTGTTTGGGTTTCAGTAATGTATAGAACCCCACCCATCACCAGTGCAACGTTCCCATCACCATTGTTTCTTATACTCCTATAAGAAGTACTTTCTGAACTTCCTAGAAGAAGCAGGCTCTTACTGCATTGCTTGGTTTTGGTGGGGGAGGGTTCCGTTTAACTGAATACTAAAATATTTTTATGCAATTCTGAAAGAAACTGGCATTCTTTTTATTAGAGAATTAATTAGAATAATTTCCTAGGAATCTGGTTTATTATACCAATGTTTAACTTCTGTTGTTTCAGAATAAATATTAACTTATTATATAAAAATTAATCTTGCCCATTTTTTAATTCTAATCCTTTGCAAGTATGTAGGGCACCAGTTTTTCTATCTTGGATGCTGGGTATTAACAGTAAAGAAAAGTATTTGGAAAAAATTTAAATGTTTGGCTTGGTGTTTATTTTACCTTTTCTTTGGACCACTATTTTAAAATAAAGTTAATTCTATTTTAGATGATTTGATGAAATTAGATTATCATGGGCCCGGGAGATAGCATGGAGGTAAGGCGTTTGCCTTTCATGCAAAAGGTCATCGGTTTGAATCCCGGTGCCCCATATGGTCCCCCGTGCCTGCCAGGAGCAATTTCTGAGCATGGAGCCAGGAGTAACCCCTGAGCACTGCCGAGTGTGACCCAAAAAAACCAAAAAAAAAAAA
>PVKC010017432.1:0-20267 GCA_004027635.1 Crocidura indochinensis | reverse complement strand
AAGAATAAATATGTAGCTAGCCCTTATGTGATTTCAATATGCCAAATATCTGTATATCGAATCATGTTTTAGGATTTACATCATCATCTCTCATCACATAATAGACAAAACATTAAAAGGGTAATACATAAAGGCTGGATCAGAAAAACAAAAGGGAGAGAGAGAATCTAGGGTATGAGGATGGTTCTTTTAAAGGCCAGGGAAGAAAAATAAAGTCTAAAAGTGGTCGTTAAGAGTAGCTATTATCATAAAGAGATTGATTATAGTATAGTAGAATTTTACATATATGTATATAAAGGAAGATATGTGTCAGAGAAATCTGATATATATTTTTATAAGTGAGTGAAGTAATGTGGTAGACAATAACTGAACCAAAAAAAAAAAAAACCCTTAGTTACATCTAAGTCCAGAGAAATTATTCAGTTTTTTTAGGTGTTACATAAACATGTGATCAGTCCAAAGACTAAAGAGTCCAGAGAAATTATTCAGTTTTTTTAGGTGTTACATAAACATGTGATCAGTCCAAAGACTAAAGATGCAATGGTTGCCTCTCTTTACCTAGAAAGCAATAGAATTGCTGAGATCAAAATAAATGCCAATCTCAATGACTTATTTTCTTCATCTTCAGAATGAGATATTAAGAGCAGTACTTTACAGGTGAATATGAAGATATGTGAAGCACTAGAATATCAAGATATTGTAAGTATTTTAAGAGTATTAGCATTATTAGTATCATTAAAGTATTGCTCACAAACTCTTTGGGGATTTATCAAGACAGTAATTTCCATTTCTTGAGTTCTCAGCCTTTTTGTGAACAAGGTTGAATTACTTATTTTTTATGTTGCCCCCCCCCCAAAAAAAAGGGTATAACTCTTATAAAACCTAAGGTGAAATGACTTGTAACTCATGTCAGATTTAAAAAAATATAATTATATCTGAGAGTGACATTAATGAGTGTCTTTTTAAAAATATCAGCATTTAGAACAATTTCAAGTCCTACACAAAAAGGCAGAATTATATAATATACTAGAATGTACATATTTAATAAAAAATGCCTTTCCTGCTGCATCCTAAGCACTATTAATTCCAAGGATAAAACCTATGTTTTTTTTTTATTTCTATTTCATAGATTCAGAGAAACAGAGATTGTGGGGGTAGGAAGCATCATGGTCTGATGTGACCATGAGTACCATGTATTACTAGTCAAAGGGGGATAGAAAAAATAATGTAAATTATTTTGAATGGTTTCTTCTGGCAGCATATTTTAAGTTGGCAAACCCTTCCTCTGTAACTCATGCTGCAACCTTGAGAAAGTTGAGTGACTTCCGTAGTTTAAGAGGAAGTTGGAGACATTCTTGGGCCATCAACTCATCAAATTTCCTTCAGAACACCATTTAAAAACAACTCTAAAAATAGGTGTTCATTACCAGTCTACTGACAATTCCAGCCACATTCTGTCTGAAGACCAGGGACAAAGTCACACCAGGTGGTATCTGATGCTTTAAAATATACACAGAAGCTCAGTCAGTGCTAATATCCAAAAGGGCTGCTACACTTCTTTTGTCTTTGGAAGGTTAGTCTTTCCATAATGTTGATTTTATCAAACTCTGAGTGAGTGTCTAAACAATGAATAAAAGAGCTTATTTCTTAACTGGGTAGCCTATTTGTGACCAATTACCTGGACACCCTTGAAGGTGGCAATACATAAAATCTCTACGACTTGGACACACTGATGAAATACAAAAATGGTCCTGTGAGTTTAAAAAGATCACCATAAATGTATATTGAAAGATAACAAATTTAGTTGAAAGGCTATGTATAGACTAAGAAGTTCACACAATTTAAAAATATTCTACACTTAGATAAAATATCAGCTATAATTAATAGAAGAAATTTGTTTGGGGAAAATTGCTTTCTCTGAGCCTATATCCTAATTTATATTATTGACTAAATAAACAATTTGATATATTTCTTGGGGTTGATATATGAATATGTGTTCTTAGATATATACTGGGAAATCAGAATTCAAACTTTAACCATCAATAGCCAATTCTGTCTAATTTAAGCAGAAATCAAATAGGCTTAGAATTCAGGGGTCTGAAGATAGGTTTTAAATCACAATAGATTTAAACTGAGAATAAAATGGATTTATTAGTCCCCTCCCCTTATTGATGTTAGTTTTCTAGTCTCTTGTTTTCAAGCATTTACAGTTTTGTTTTGGAGTCATGCCCAGCGGTGTTCATGGATGTATCACTTCTGGTAGTGTTCAAGGGATATCTGGGATGCTGAAGAGTAAGCCCACATCAGTTGTGTGCAAGGCAAGTTCCTTAACAATACTGTTGTTCTGGTCCAGATTTACAATTTTGTAACTACTTTATTACTTTTTCATCTTCCTCTTGGTGAGTTGCACAGTCATTCTACTAACAATCTTAGAACACTTACTATTTGCAAAAATATGGAATAGGTCATATAATGTCTGTTTCAGGAGGACATGAATGCTCAATTTGAAGTGACCAGCTCACAGACATAAATACTGCCAAACAACTCTTGAGAAGACTATAGAACTTCCTTTATGAACACTCATTGTGAACTGAACAGATTCACTTTAAACCTTGAATCTTTAAAGTTTTTCTCCAAAAAACCTTCAAAACAAATAAAATATGCAGTCTCTGACACAGTGAAAAAATAGCAAGCATTAGATAACAGTCCAATGTCCTTTCTTCAATCAATCAGCATTCACTGCTCCCATATTACAGTTTAGACACAGGATTTGTATTGGAAGAGTGGAGCAAGCATTCAGCTGTTCAATGCTTACCGTCACACAAAATTGGGTGCCTGTGTTTTTCTGTGTTTTTGTTTAATTCTTGCCAATATTGTCCATTATATAAATAGTACTTTATTCAAGTATAATAATTTTGTTATATTGTATAACTCAAAAGAGTACTTTTTATGCTTTCCTCATGATATGTTTATCTAATTTTTCTAGCAAATAAGCATCCTAATTAAGAATAATTCTGGGGGGCTGGGCGGTGGTACTGGAGGTAAGGTGCCTGCCTTGCCTGCGCTAACCTAGGACGGACCACGGTTTGATCCCCCGGTTCCCCATAGGGTCCCCTGTGCCTGCCAGGAGCGACTTCTGAGTGAATAGCCAGGAGTAACCCCTGAGCGTCACCGGGTGTGGCCCAAATACCAAAAAAAAAAGAATAATTCTATTTGCATTCATAATACTATAAATAATTTAATTTTCATATTTGTATAAAATATATCAGTGTTTCAAAATAGTGTTGGTACGGTTGGTTCACATTCCTGTACTAGGAAAAATATATTAAAAAGATAGCCTGAGTGGTTTTCATTATAAGACAGACCTAATTTTGTTGATACTCTGTTTTTTTATTTCTAATTAAATCTACCTTGAATAAAACACAATTTAATTCACATTTGTGACCTACATATGGCATCCAGAAAACCTATAGAAATAATTTCCTAAATTCAAAGTAGAGTATTATCCCTAATTATCACCAAATATATTCCTCAAATAAACCCTTTATGGTTAATTTGATAAGGAATAAAAAAATTTCTGGAGTCTGAGAGAGTGCATAGAGAGTAAGTTGCTTGCCTTTCAAGTGTAACCCAGGCTTAAGGTGCAGTTTCATATATGATTTTAAGAACAAAACCTGAGTGACCCCTGAGCATTACCAGAAGTGACTTCTAGTCACAGATGTAGAATAAGCTCCAGAATGCCATCAGGTATGGCCCTCAACCATAGTCTTGAAAAATAGAAAATTATTGACTTCTATGCATTTATCATAGGCTAATATTTATATCATAACCTTAAGTTTACATTATGATTTTTTTAGATATTGGAATTAGCATGGTACTTTCAAACATTATTATTTTTTAATTGATGTATTATTGTTTTACACTGCTGTAAATTTGTCAGCTTTGTTTTTGGATTTCACAAGCCAATTTTCAACCATACACATAATCAAAGAATTCTGAAATTCATCCTTTTAGTTTCTTCATTCTTTTTGTCCTTATATCTACTCCCACAGTTTTAGTTGTCTTAATTGTGTCTATTCCCTTGCTTTGCTTATATCCCACAGTTAAATATGAGATAGCTTGATACTGATCTTCCTCTTTATGACTTATTTATCCAAGTATTGCACCCTCTAGTTTTATCCATGCTGCTGAAAATGACAAAGCCCTATTTTTTATTAATGCTGAGTAGGATTCTATCTCTTCACAGTATCTTCATTCATCTTTCTTTGGGCACCTAGATTGTGTTTTTATTTTGATCATTGTTCATAGCACTGCAATGAATAAATGAAAATAAATTATCCATTAAAATGAACATTTTCATATGCTTACATAAGTAAGAAAAAAATGTTGGTTTACATGATGCTTTGATATTCAGCATGTTTATAATTTAAATATTTCATTAATATTTAAATATGAAAGATCTCCATTACCATTTAAAGAGATGACTCAGTTTACATTCTCAGCTGCGAAGTATGAGTTTTCCTTGTCCTCCTCATCTTTGCCATCATCTTTATTCAGTCTTTTGTGGTATATTGTTGCAGCTTTGATTTGACTTTAGATGCTAATAATGACCATTTGTTCTTGTAAATTCCTATTTATATTCCTATTCTCTTGGAAGTTCCTTTGAGCCCTTTTTTTCATTATTCATGCCTTTGTAATTTATAATGGCCATATTTTTTCTGTTCCTATTTCTTTGAAAGTTCCTATGCATCCTTTTGGAAGATTTTTAAGTATTTTTAAGGGGTCAATACCCAGTGGTACTCAGGGCTTACTCCTGGCTCTGTGCTCATGGATTACTCCTGGCAGAGTTTGAAGGACCTCATGTGTTGTCGGCTATTGAACCTTGATCAGGTATATGAAAAAAAAAAGTCCTCATCCACTGTACTATTTTTCTGGCCCCATTGTGATTTTCTCCTTTTCTTGTTTTTTAACAGAGCTTGCTCTGCTGTTGTTGATACTGCATTCTTTATAAATCTTAGATATTAGTCTGGCGGCAGATATATACTACATAAATATATTCTCCTATTAAGTAGATTGCTTTTTAATTTTGCAACTATTTTCCTTAACTTCAAAGAATCATTTTGGCTTGATAAAGTTTAGTTATCTTTGGTTGGGTTTCACTTCCTTTGGAGATGTGACCAACACCCACACAAAGTTACTGAATCTCATCTCAAGGATTATTTTGTCTAAGTTTTCTTGCTTAGATTTTAGGATTTTGAATCTTTGAGGATAATATTAAATATACTTTGAAGTAGCTTTTATGTATGTCATGAACTAGTAATCTAATTGCATTCTATTGTAAGTGGTTATCCAGCTTTGCTAATAACATTCATTAAAGAGAATTTCTCCATTGTATCATTTGGCTCACTTATCAAAAATTATACACACACAGACATATATATATATATATGCATATATATGTTATATATGGGTCTGGAGTGATGTCACAGTGGTAACACAGCAGAGCATAGTGGTAGGGTGTTTGACTTGCATGCATCTGAACCAGGACAGACCTAGATTCCATCCCGAACATCCCATATGATTCCCTGAGCCTACCAGGAAAGATTTCTGAGCATGAAACCGGGAGTAACTGCTGAATAACTCTGGCACTGGATGTGGCCCCAAAACCAATATCTATCAATCAATATATCTATCTATTTATCTAGATATAAAATATATATTATATCCATTGGAGAGACTTTCCAGTGAGGTTTTTATTTTATCTACTGAGTTTTCAGACCTCTTATTTCTGTTAGAAGTTTTCTGATTTCTATCTTCAAATCCTCTTGATTCTTATTTGTGTTCCATTCAGCTCGATATGCTTTCTTTGATTTCTATGATGATCTTCCATATTTCTTCTCTAAACACCTTCTCTGAAAGACTAATTAGGTGATTGACACTTTTCAAGTCATCAGAGCAGCCATTTTCATTCTTGATGCCTGGTGTTGGCTTGAGTTGTTTCTCCATTGTCTTGTTGTGTAGATTGACGTGTATGTTAGATTCCATTAGAAGATGTATCTGGCTGCAAAGCAAAGCTGAGCTGCAGCACTCCTCTGGCTCCACTCTTTGGAGGGTGGGATAATTCCATCCTGCTTGGGCTTTTCCAGCTCAAATCCACTCATGAAGTTTCAATCATGGCTTATAGGTGTTGATTGTTAGTAATTTGCTTTCCCAATATGAAGGAAGTTTTGCTATTATTTTTTAAATAGGTGTTTTTAACTTCTCTCACTATCTTTTGTTTCATTTTATTAGTTTTTTTGCTTATTATTTATAAATTTAATAATGCAGATCTTATTCTGTTGACCTACAACTGTTTTATATTATGTTTCCTTTCTGCTGGTCTTTTTGAACTTGTTTTTACTATAAGCACTTCTTATTTGTTTATTCAATGTTTTGCTTCAATCAAATGACATTGAGTGCCTCATTTTGTTTTTGAATTCAATTATTTGCATTTTAAACTACTTGATCTTCTCTATTCTTTTCCAGGCATCTTTTTCTTTGTTGACTTTCTTTTGTTCATTATTTTCCTCATTTTATTGAGTATAATTATGATCATTACTTTGAAGTCTTCATCAGTTTTCATATCTAGTTCTTTTTCTTTTGGTGTTAAGCAATTTTTAATTTTTGATTTTAATATTTTTTCTTTATAATGAATCAGTGTGGAATATGCAGGTAAAATGTTGATGGCTGAATTTCAGTCAGACAGTATTTCAATATGCATTCCTTCACCAGTGTAAAATTTCTACCATCAATGTATCCTGTTTCCGTTCCATCCCTCCCGGCAATGTCTGCCTCAGTGACAGACAGTTTTCTTCTCTTCATATTTTTTTCCCTTTTAGGCCTGCTTAGTTCTTCTGCATTAATAATTATTTTCAGAATTTAGTCTTCATCTATCATTTGGCTGATTTTCTCTGCCTCTTCATTAGATTTGAGTTCTGGAATGAATAAAAAAAAATGGTTTTCCTTCCTAGTTCTGATATAAAATTTTGTATTGAGGTTGACAGTTACAGAAATATTAAACTAAGATGCGTTTTGATGTGACCTTTCCCATGTAGTTTAGGCTGAATCTTTGTTCCCTTTGAAATGACAGGAGTCACTAAGCTGTGGGCCTGCCTTTACAAACACCATTCCCTTTTAATCTGTTTTAAAATTTGCTTCAATGATTTTTTTTTGTCCAAACAATCCAATACTTGCCTTAAATACTTTCACGACTAGTAAGATGTATAATGTATAACAAGGTATGTTTGAAAAAGGTTGATTTTTCTGTGATTAGAGTTTAGAAACAATATACATTTTAAGTTTTAACAATAGACGTCTCTGTGATCTAGGAATATCATTAAGTTTAAGCCATTTAACTCAAGAATTGTTTTTAAAAATAAAGTATAGGTTTTTAACTTGAATTTTGGCAACATCTAAATTACAGTCTTAGATGAGAATGAAAAAGCTGCAGCTTATAATTCAAGTGCATTACTGCCTCCTCAAATGGTTGGTTCCTCTTTTCTTTTCATGCCAACTGGCTCTCCCGGCCATGTTGCTTTCATTTTGTTTGGCAAATCCTTTCTCACAGCAGGAATTCATGAAATGTGTGAGACCACCCTTAGCAATAGATCTTTGAATAAGTCTATTGCTGCTGCCTGACCCTGCCCATCACAGCAAGATGTCCTCTGGCTCTCTTGTATTTACCAACACACACTTCTGTTTTGATGTTGCAGTCTAATAAGAAATCGTTTACCCTGCTGACATTTCTGGCTGAGTAAGAGACTGTGCAGATAACTTCAAAAACTGCCATTCAAAGGCATAGCAAGCAGATGCTTGATTCTCACCACCTTTAAAAATCAAAATGGAGTAGTGCTCTTAGTTCTCCATCTGCCTCAATTGTCACACCTTTTAAAAGTAGGATTTTATCTATTTCTTGAAGGTTTGGGGAAATGGGCTAAAATCCAATACAATCTCTGATAGGAAATGAGACCTCTAACTCCAGGCATTTTCTATAATCAAAGGTTCTAATACTGGTTCTATTTTAAACCTCTGATTAATTATCTTAGGGAATCGTAATGACCTCAGATTTTAGTGCTTGCAATAATTTGTGGCAATGTTTAAATATTTCTTTTCATCAAGGTGGTATTTATTTATTTTTCATTAATATATCCCCTTATTTATTATTTTTTCTAGAGTGTCATTTTTCTTTCTTTTTTTTTAAATATATACTTTATTTAAGCACCATAGTTACAAACATGTTCAGGGTTGGGTTTCAGCCACAATGTTCAAATATTTATTTCAAGCCTAAAGAATCAGAATAAAATAACAAAATCTCCATTTCAAAAACACACTGTGAAAAAACTCAGATACCTAATCACTTCTAACTTCATTCAAAAATTTGAAGATTCCATATAGAATTATAGATCTGAAAAACTGTGGGTGTTCAGAAAGCATAAGATAAAAAACAAAATGCATTTTATATTTGCTTTATACACATACTTGAATTTCTTGGAGAAGCCAGGAGAGGGCAGAAGATGCTGTATATAGGACTATATTTGCATAAGAAAAGCTTTTTTAAATTGAAAATCTCATTTCAGAATCAAGTGAAGACACTTCGAAATATCAACTTTTCAGAGACCATGGATGGTTCAGTCAGTATGACAAACATTAAACAATAGGGCAATTTTATTTTATTTAAAATAATTAAGTTAAAATTCTACTTCTATGAAGTCTCCTGAACTCTTTCTTACTGAACCAATAGTATAACAGAAACTATAAGAACCAATATTGATTCCTTTATTGTCTGTTACTTTACATTAGTAGTCTTGCTTAAATCTACACAGATGAAGTTATATTATTGATCCCATTTTACAAATGGAATATCTGAAACCTGGAGAGATTAAGTCTTGACCATACTATGAATAGTTAAAATTGTTAAAATAGCTGTTAAGTAAAACTCAAACAGTTAGACTCTTCTATAGTCTGAAGTTTTGTTTTCTACCTTGCTTAGTTTCATATATTGAAATCCTATAATAATAAAGATTCAGTAGTAATTTTTAAGAAGAATACTATTTTTCTAAAAGTTAAAAAAAATAATCCCATACTTAAAATGACTTCTATATACGGACCTACATTAAGTAAATTCCTGCTTATCACACTTTTTTTTTCTGCAGTACAGGAAAATTGGTCAAGCAACTCTAGTTTTTATCAGCAGTATAAGTGGGCCTTATTTTCCCTTCCTGTCTCCTTGTTTTAACAGAAAACCTAGTTAAGGTGGCGGGCGGTGGCGTTGGAGGTAAGCTGCCTGCCTCTCCACTCTAGCCTTGGACGGACCACAGTTCGATCCCCCGTGCCCCATATGGTCCCCCAGGCCAGGGGCGACTTCTGAGTGCATAGCCAGGAGTAACCCCTGAGCGTCACTGGGTGTGGCCCAAAAACAAAAAACAAAACAAATCACAAGCGTGTCTTGGGCAGATATATTAATTCCAAATTTTCAGTGCCAGGTACCCTGGCATATTTACATTTGAAGAAATAAAACAAAGGATGCTCCCTTTATTCAGAAAGGTAAACAATTTATCTGATAGAAGAATTTTAGTTGTGGATTAGGTTAGGGATGAGGTCTACAGAAAACACGTCAATCATTGTAAGTTGGTTTCTTAAAAATACAGCAGATTGATATTCAAGCCTTTAGTTTTATTACCTAACAAAGAGACAGAGATATTTGCTAGTAGTATTGAAAGTTGAGAATCTTCTATGAGCTATGAGATGCCTATTCAAAGGACAATTTTGTCCTAGATATAAAATTGGAGATTAAAATTCATAGTCATCTATATGCATCGCAGTGCTATTTACAATAGTCAGAATCTGGAAACAATCCAGATGCCCAACAATAGATGAGTGGCCCAAGAAACGATGGTACATTTACACATTGGAATATTATGTAGCTTTTGGAAAAAAAAAGTGAAATTTTACTCTGCATGGATGGACATGGAAACTACTAAGCTGAGTGAAATAAGTCAGAAGGATAGAGTTAGACACGGAATAGTCTCATTCATCTATGGTTTTTAAGACAAATAAAAGACATTATTTTAATAATACACAGAGACAATAGAGATGAGTGCTAGAAGGACCGGCTCACTTACTATAAAGAGTGTGGTGGCTCCAGTTAGAGAAATAACTACTCTGACAACTATCATGACAATGGTAGTGAGTGAAAGAAGTAGAATGCCTGTCTTGAATACAGGCAAGGGGTGGGGGAGGAGAGAATGAGTGGCATTGGTGGTGGGGATGTTGCATGGGTGAAGAGAGATGTTCTTTTTGATAACTAAAGTCAACTACAGACATGTTTATAGTCATGGTACTTAAAGATATTTTTTTTAAAAAGTCATAATCATTCAGGAATCTCAGCCAAATTGGATTCTGTAATTATACTCTACCTCCAAAACACACCCACTCATCTCCTATAAGTGGCCTGAGATTACTATCATCTAATGCTTTGTATGAGACGATTTATAAAATAATATATTAGGTAAAAGATATAAAAAATGACAAATTTTAAAACTCAGACTAAGAATAAAAAAGAACTAAGAATGAAAGTAGTGCATAAAGCAAGGCTATTGAGTCCTTTTCATTTTTATTTATACCTTTTAATTATTTTGTCATAAGGATTGCACATCGTTGACTACTGTGGCATTGCTTATTTTAATAAGAATGAATGAAGAAAAAAGAGAGAAAAATGATAAAATATAAAAAGGTCTTAATGGACTTGGGAAGGTCAAGAAGAGGATAAATACAGTAAGCATGAAAGAGAGATGAAGACTAAGAGGAGAAAGAGAAAGAAGAAAAAAAAGAGAACATGAGAGCATGCCAGTTCTTTGACATTATGAGACAAGAAACAATTATATTACAAAGAGAACTCAACTTTCCTCATCTACAAATGTTAATTATAATGTATTTACTCTTTGAACTAACTAAAATAATTATGTTTAAAACTTTACCAAAAAAAAGTTACCCCCCAAACTTGGAAAAACTTCTGATACACAGTAAGCCCTTGATAAATGATAGTTATTATTATCATTATTAGCTTCCAGCTCCTATAACCTTTAATAATAGTCAAAACTCCACAGAAATCTATTTCCCCACACAACACAAAAGAAAAAAACAAGTAAGGTTGCTGTACTGTAAATGCACCAAATTAAATGCCCAAGCACATGAATTAACATAAGCAATATCTCTTGACAAAATTGGCACTCAATATCTCTCAACACATAATCTTTACCATCAAAAGGAATGAGCAACCTAAAATAAGCACATTAGTCAGCTACCAGAGAGCAGCAATGTTAATATCTACAAGAAGCTACAAATAATTCAAAAGCCACAAATCGTGATTTTTATTTTTTGAGAAAATAGCAGGGCACAGAAAATCAAATTTTAGCAGAGCTAAGCCTAAGCCATAATCAACTTTGTCTGAAAAAATCTGGAAGAAGATGAGCCCAGAGAACTACAGAAAAGAAGCTGGGAAGTAGAAAAAGGTTGCTTTTTCTCATATACAATCCTTTGTACAGGAACACATTAAATATTGTTCAATTGAATTAAATGCATATGTATTTTGGGGTCTTATTTGGCATTGTTCAGGGCTTACTCATTACTCAGAGAGCCCTCATGACTCAGGGATCACTCCTGGAGGTGTTCAGGGGACCATATAAGATGCCGGAATGAACCTATCCTGGCTTTGCCACCTGTAAAGCAAGTTTCTTATCCTCTCCACTATCTATCTCTCTGATCCAAAAATTCAAATATAGTTTACCTTTTGTTTTTCAAGTAACACTTTACCTTAATAACAATCTGTAAAAGAGGCAGATTTTTCAGGTTCAAGCATTCATCATCCTAGCCTTCGTTGCTATTTCCATCTTTCTTTTTTAGCAAGTTATTTATTAGATTTATTATTTTAGAAATTTGAAGAAGGTAGATTACATAAAAAGGACCATATATTTTGATATTCATGTTTTAAATATAGTGAATGACTTCCTCAAGATACATTAATCCTAGTAAAAATATTATTATATAATAAAAATACTATTTAGTCAACAGTCAGCAATTCTAGTTTCATTTTTTTAAGTTTTGATCATATTGCCAAAGTCTTAAGTATGTCCTTACTTCCTCTTATTAATTATATAGTATGACCCTATTTAAAATTCCTGACACCACTGCTTTTTGGTCAGTATCACTCAGGACTCCAAGTTTTTTTTTCCTCAATTACTTGTCTACATATCTAGTATTAACTCTCTAGTTGGTAGAAACACTGGAATGCTTATTCCTGAAGTTCTGATTCTACATTGAAAAATCACTGATAGGACAGTTAAGGCCATATACATTAGTGTCTTTTGAGTTCCTTTCTCTCCAAGTCATCCTTTTCTGGGTCCTACCTATTTTTATACACTGCCATATATTAATGAAAAGCCCTTAGATCTCCCCCATTGAAAGTCAACTTCTTGAAGGTGGATTTATTCATCTTAATTCCCAGGCCTACACTATTTCTACTATTCTCCCCAACAGTCCCAGCACTTAATTATCTACTATTTGCTTCACATGAATTAGTCATAGCTCATCAATTATGTGATAAGCAAGTTGATGCTGGAATATTTTACTCATCATTCTTATCTCCTGTAGGACCAAGTCTATATAGAACAGGCAGTTTATTTGTACTAAGAGAGATTTTTTTAAAGTTTATTTTTTGAAGCCAGAGAATATTTAAAAGAATATAAAACACAACAAAAAATTTAGATATATTCCAGTATAATAATGGGATAAAAGAGGGAAGTTGGGATATCAAGACATAAGTCTTATATAGTAAAACCCCAAATTCAATCCCACTTCCCACAGCACTGCCAACAACATCTTTATAGGGCCTTGAGTACCACTAACATCTGAATTTACTGGCCCCAACAATGCTGGGTCTAAAGCATCATATTTTCATGTCTAGGCATTGAAACCTCTGGTCCACTTAATCAGAATATTTGGAAATAGCCCCTAGTCCCACCAAATAGTGCTTGAGAGCTCCTCCCCCCCAAGAAAGAGTGCTCACATTTAAGTGGGCATGTAAACGTCCTTTCTGCTGTAGACGTGCTGCGTCTCAGCAATTCTCGTGGGTCATAGTCCTTTCACAAGGAGGAAAACGGGTAACACGAGCATACCACATATCCAGAATCAAAGGCAGACTCAGATTCAATAGCTGACCCAGAATTCAAACCCTGGTACTTCATAGTGTCCCTTGAGCCTCCAAGAGTGACCCCTGAGAGCAGAGTAAGCCTTGAGAAGTTACCGTATATACTCAAGTATAAGCCGAGTTTTTCTGGCATACAATTTTGAGCTGAAAACCCCAAACTCAGCTTATACTCGGGTCATACAGGTTATTTGATTCAGTGCCTGCACATTAAATCAAATGCAAGTAGTCTCCAGTCGTCTTCTGCCATCTGCTGGAAGGGGTAGTACTTCAGCTCAGTCCAAAAATCATGGCTGAGCCGAAGAGGTAGAGAGCTGAACTGAAGTGTATTGTATGCCGCTGAACTATTTAACCCACAATATTTTGCTCTTTGTATGAGAACGACAGCAGATATGAGAATATCTTCGAACTCAGTGGTGATGATAATGTCTATGCTGATCCCCTCACATCAGATACAGCTGAAGCTCTGTTTGGACATACATATGATGATTATGAGGAATCCAGTTTTGAAGGAGTTTAACCTTTGTGATTTAGCTTGATTACCTGTTAAACTACGATTTCCTGCACTTTAAAGTTTGAAAGTTATTGTTGCTAGTTTACAGTTTTTTAGTAATAAATATTGAAAAATATTTAACCTACTGATATCTCATTTCTTGTAATTCTTTTGGGTATATACTTTTATTTTTGAAATTTACCAGTGGTGCTGCATTTTCCATCTTGGCTTATACTCGATTAATTGTTTTCCCAGGTTTTAGGGTAAAATTAAGTGGATCAGCTTATACTTGGGTCAGCTTATACTCAAGTATATACGAGAGTTACTCCACACTTCCCAATCACTAAACAAATAAAATTAAATAATGACTCAAAGGGCTTTCTGAAAACAGTGCCCCAGACTCCACTCAATTCTATAGAATTGTTTACTTTGGTTGGGTCTTGGCATCTCAATTTATATTATGTTTTAAGTCATTACAAGTATACATATGTAGGACTTTACGACTGAAACCAAACTACAATCATGCTTGTAATCATGGTGTTTAAATGAATATTTTATATATTAAAAAATATTACTGGGGTCCGGGAGATAGCATGGAGGTATGGCGTTTGCCTTTCATGCAAAAGGTCATCGGTTCGAATCCCGGTGCTCCATATGGTCCCCGGTGCCTGCCAGGAGCAATTTCTGAGCATGGAGCCAGGAGTAACCTCTGAGCACTGCCGGGTGTGACCCCCCAAAAATATATATATATATATATATATATATATATATATATATATATATTACTGAACCTGTGGAAAACATTTAAAGTTTTATAGTAGTGGGTGCCAAAACTGAAACTAATTCTCCTTGGATGTTTGAATAATCAGTCTACCTGAGACTGTCTGGATTCCTTCTGGATAGGACAAAACAGAGTATGCTAAGACTTCTTTCTGTCTTTTTAAGTAATTACTTTATTTAAATACCATGGTTACAAAGTTGTTCATAATACAGTTGTTGTTTTGGGGGCCCGGGAGATAGCATGAAGGTAAGGCGTTTGCCTTTCATGCATAAGGTCATCGGTTCGAATCCCGGTGCCCCATATGGTCCCCCGTGCCTGCCAGGAGCAATTTCTGAGCATGGAGCCAGGAGTAACCCCTGATCACTGCCGGGTGTGACCCCCAAAAAAACCAAAACAAACAAACAAACAGATGTTGTTTTTGTTTATTTGGTTTTGGACAATTCTCTTTCTTGCTCTTTTTCCTTCCACCTTGAGTCTCATGCCCAAGAAGATAAATTTAAATTTTTCCACCAGATAACAGCTCTTTATTTACTATCCACCTACCCTTCATTTTCTCATATCTCAAGATGGTTGAAGGAAGTTTACAAAAAATTTATTTGGATAGACATTGTAAAATATAAATATGTAACCTGTGCAAACTATAAATTCACAAAATTGTAACACTGCAGTTTATTTATTGCTATAGTAAGGGATGAGTGAATTCTTTTTTTTTTTTTTACTTGCTGGGAGTCAATAAACAGATTTCTCTGTTTACATTCCAAAGAAAACATTTACCCCTGGATTCCACATTAAGTTCTAGATGAAGCTCTCTAAAGCAAGGAGTGTCTTTTATTTACCACTTAACTTTGATGCTTAACACAGAGACTGCCTTTAAAAATATCTTGTAGACAGAATAAACCCACAAGGCAAACACAAAATTCCTCTAAGTGTGATATGCATAGAATTGTCATGTTAAAGACCTCTTCTTTGGGATTTCTCTTAACCTTGTCTCGGCCCTTCAATCATTCACTGAAACCTTAATACCAATTTCAGCTCAAAGGAGCTAATTGAAAGATGGGTATTGCCTTAAAACAGACCCACAATTTCTCTTAATCTTTAATGATACTTGTAGTAACATGAAATGACCTACTCATTCACAATTATCTAAGAATTCTTAAAAAAAAAAAATGATTCAATTTATGTGTCTGTACTTTCCCCCATTCATCAGTAAAAAAAATTTGATGTCCAATCTAAACTAATTGTTTGTCCCATAAAAAATTGATGAACATGTTTCTCAAGTTAGGAATTAAAATAAAAAATCAATTCCATGTTTGTTATAGATTATATTCCAAACCTACAGAAATATTGCAAGAATAATTATTTTTAAATATTTTAAATAAACTCTTCTTCATTATTATTGACTTAATGTAAGTTAGTATATGCAAAAAAATGTTACACCTCTTACCTTTTCTCTAAAAATTTGGGTCTTTTGAGGGCAGGAGTCATAACAGTGGTAGGGTCTTGGCATCACACACATTCAACATAAGGTGGACCCCAGTTCGATTTCTGGCATCTTGTATGGTTCATGGAGACTGACAAGAGCGATTTCTGAGCACAGAGCAAGGAGTAACCCCTGAACATTGCCGGGTCTGACCCAAAATCTTCAAAATAGACAAAAATATCAGTTGGCCATTTTTACTCAGTTTACTAATTATTTATGTAGTATTAATATTTGAAATTAATCACTTTTGAAAACAGAAGCTAAGATTTATTAGTACTAGTTTTATGTGCTCTTCCAAATTGTTGCAGAAATATCTAACAGATACATGATAAGCTATATAATTCAATTTGATATTGTACGCAATGAAATGAACATATGATGCCTTTTCAGAGTACTTGAAATTTTAAGATAATGACAGCAGAGACATAAACCATGTCAGATTATGTGTGAACAAACAGATTACACATCCAAAAAGTTATCTATAAATGTGCAACCCATGTAATGTGTGGCACTGGTAGAATGTATAGAATAAGAAACTATACTTAATTCATCAAACATATTTCTCTCTATGAGAAAACATCTTTAAGTCTTAAATGCTTGTGCTTGACTTTGTAATTACTCTCTGTGTGCTTCATTATGGAATCAAGCCTGATAGAGCCACAACCCAGATACATTATTTTCTCATGACTCTGACAATTGTATGTATAGAATCAGACAAATACATTTAAATACTTGGTTCAGTCACAATTTAGGTTTCATCTGTCAAATAAAATCACAAGATCAAATTCACAGGTAGTGAAATGAAGATGAGAGGAGGAAGGACATAGTATTTTATAAATAATCATGTAGTCTATGAGAATAGATATGGTGCTCAATTGAGGGTTCAAGTAGTTAAACTTCATGAAAATATTTAGGAAAGATTTGATTATTCACTTGGGTGTTCAGGTTTGGCCAAATTCTAATTTCATGAAATTGCTTTGTCTGTATATGCTAAGATGAAAGATGAGGGCACTAGAAATGAGAGAAAAAAATATTATTGTGTGGGTAGAATATAACCCCAAGACTCTTGACTTATTTCTCATCTCTGAAGCTAAGAAAAGCAAGCTGTTAAGAGATGAGCAATTAAAGAAAGAAACCCTATAATTTTATTCATTAACATAATGTACACTAAGTTACAAAGTTTGTAGTCCTATCTAAGTATGACTAAAGAATGAAACTAACCTGTGTTTTTGGGAAGACAGCCACATTGGGCTAAAAGCAGAGGATAGAGTATGGAGACACAAGAGACCCTCTGGGAGCACTTCAGTTTTACAGCTCACTTTATTGCAGGAAAAAAAATGTTTTCATTTATATGGCTTGGAGTCCAAAAGGAATGTCTTGTGAAAGAACAAGAGAGATAGGGGGATTGGGCAAAAAAAATAACCTGTAGTGTTGCTGTTCTTCTTAGCCAGTGTACTGGAGCACTGTGGGCTTGAATCATGTCCTGGAGCATGCTGTCATGAATTCCCAGAAACAGTCAGGATGTAGAGTATAGATTCACCCCTGGGTACAGGTAACTACCTGAGACCCGCCCAGAAATGGACGGGGCCTTGGGAACCGGATATTACATGTACTTTACCTGCAAAACCCTGCCCGTTTCCTGGGAGGGGTCTTGGAAGGGTATATAGGATTGAGGTCTTTTTGCCCCCTTTTGCTTTTTTTGATCATTGCCACCATGTAGGTCAGAGGTGACATGGACAAAAGAAGATTCAGGGCTAGCTAAGAATAGCATGCTTAAATGGTAGCAGCCACATCTGATGGCTAGGGCTGAATAAAGATGTTATCTCTCATGAAGCCTGTGTGAGTGAGATTTCTACCTGCCTCTCTCATGAACCTCCAGACCCTATGGTTAGTGGGGGCTGGAGCCATGTGGCCTGGGATGGCAGACCAAGGCCTTCATCTCCATCCAAATCCATCCTAAGGCCTGTTTTTCAACAGTAGAGTGTGAATGGGGACTATTTTGCTAAGGGGTGATGTGATGAAGACTCTGTCAATGGTAAATTCCTCATACCTATAGCATGGTGTTTGCATGCAGGAGCCTGCTGTCTCCATGCCCAGATTTTTGCTGCCACTATGAGGCCATGATCTCTTCCATTTTAAGGAGATGGCACAATTCTTCAGGCCAGCCTATCATTTACTATTAATAACGCCTCTATGGGTCATATTATAAATAACACCCACAGAAAAAATTTGCTGCTGAAAATAGGAGACAACTTATCTGTGATTGGGTGATGTACTTCTATCTACCCTTTTTGTTATTATTATTGAGATTAGAGGCATAAACAAGGAGCTGAAATAATGAGTAGGAGGATAAGAAACTTGATGTGTACAACACTTCTCCATTCTGGGTTTGGATGAAAATTTAATTTCATCTTGGTCTAGAGGAATAGAACTTTAGGTACCATAAAAACTTTAAAAATGCACCCGACTGTCAGTTGTAAGAGTTGAGATGAGTCTGCTTTAATAATTGAAAGAACCAGAAATCAATCCTACTCGATTTATATGTTATTAAAAAGTGTACTGTATGATAGCATGAGGGTTGACAGAGCCCTCAGAGGTGGCTTCACAGGACTTTACTTCACAAAGTCCACTCAGTTATTACATTGTTCTAAAGTGGGAGTTGTGTTAATATATACAGATTCACAAAGTTCACTCAGTTATTACATTGTTCTAAAGTGGGAGTTGTGTTAATATATACAGATTATTAAGTTATGCCTTTTAATTTTCCTTTCTTGTTTCCTCTTTCCTTTTCTTCATTTTGTCTCCTCTCCTCTTTTCCCTTTCCTCTTTTTTCCTCTCTCCTCTCCTGCAAATTTTTTGTGTATTATATGCACACAAAAAATTGATACCCAAGGGTTGTTCCTGGTTTAAAAATTGATACCCAAGAGTTGTCCCTGGTGGTGCTCAAGGAACCATGCAGTGCTAGAAATCAAACTCATTTCTCCCATATGCAAACCATGCTCTCAGACTTTTAAACATCCTGTCTTATATTTATTTAGTAGATAAATGAAGAGAACAACATGAGAAAATGATGGAATGCATACATACAGTATGCCAGATACATAGCATGCAACTATCTTGAGCTAGATGTTTTATTTTCAGTCTGTTCATACAACTGAATTTATATTTCTTCCCTCAGCTTCTGTTGTTATTATTCCTGGATGTAGTGTTCATATTTGATTTGAAGTGCTTGCTGATGGTTGCAGATCTGGTTGTCATATTCACTCACATTTGGCTGTGATTATGGCTGACTGCCGGGGAATGTTCACTCTAGATTTTGTTCTTGCACTCTTGTTTCTAAAAGTCAATTTTCTTTACTGTAACACACATTCTGGTAGTAGTGCTCACTCGGAGTCATTGTAGGTTTCATACATATGTTCAACAGAGGTTAGACTCCTAGCAGTATTGCTCTTAACTGTTTGAAGTGTGGCCCTCACTTGGTGTCTTACACTTTAGTTGTGATACTAACATACATATATGTGTCTTGGTTGTATTGGAGGTAATATACTCAGTTGCAGTAATGGAGTTCCACAAAGCAGAGCACTTAATTCAAATTCAGTGCATTTGGGTACTCAGGATTGAATTCATGGCCTCACATTTGTAAGGCAAGTGCTTTACCGCCAAGCTATCCCGAGAAGCCCAGTTTTCACTTGAAGCTGACAGGCAGGTGAGGAGAGGGCCTGGTAATGAGTTATTGAGAAGCAATGAAAACAAACGTGATCCAAAGAAGTTAATCAGTCACTATTGCTTAAGTAACCCAAAAAACTTGAAGGTCAGAACCACTTTCTGGATACAGGAACTGGATCCCTTTTCCCACCCAAACTAGTCCCCTGAGAGGACTACATAGAACTTCTACATAGAAAGTCTATTTCATCTACATAGAAAGTCTTAAGTGGGAGCAATCTAAAAGATAAACTTACAAAGACAATTTTGTTTGTTTTTGTTTCTGTTTTTGTTTTTGGGTCACACCCGGTAACTCTCAGGAGTTACTCCTGGCTATGCGCTCAGAAGACGCTCCTGGCTTGGGGGACCATATGGGACACCGGGAGATCGAACCACGGTTCATCCTAGGCTAGCTGGCAAGGCAGACACCTAACCTCTAGCGCTACCGCACCGGCCCCAAAGACAATTTTTGAAAGGTAATGTAGCACACTTCCCAATTCTGAATGTTACCTGATCTCCACTTGGAAAAAATAACGATTTTCTTTTTTTTTTTTTTTTTTTTTTTTTTTTT
>PVKC010017431.1:0-20217 GCA_004027635.1 Crocidura indochinensis | reverse complement strand
GAAAGAAAGAAAGAAAGAAAGAAAGAAAGAAAGAAAGAAAGAAAGAAAGAAAGAAAGAAAGAAAGAAAGAAAGAAAAAGAAAAATTGAACATGAAAAGACATAATAACTTTTTTCTTTACACTTTTTTCTGGTCCTGGTACCTGGAAATGAAACAAAAATGTGTATGGAGAGTAATCATGTCTGCATTGTGCCAGCTCCATAGACTTACTCTATTCTCAAAAGACTTATATAGCAAGCCATGAAAAATCATGAGTATATTGGCCAGCAATCTCGGGAGTAGAAGGCGAGCCAAGTCTCTTCCCTGTCAAAGCCATACTGACTTCACCCATCACCCACAACATTGGCTTCACCAGTTTCCCACCTTCACCATTCAACCACCAAGCTCCATAGAAATGTCAAACCAACTGAGGAATTTTTTGGAGTGAGTGTGGGAATACTTTTAATTTTGGAAGCCCTGGCAGATGAAACCACCCACCCCCAGAAGCCACAATATTAGCCAAAGAATCTGGAATTCTTGGACAGTGCAGCTACTACATATGTAGCCACACCATAGTTCCACATTTTTTCAGTATTGTCATCTTAGTAGGAATAAATGAATTTAGAGGTGAACATGGATTCAATGCCACCTAATGTTTAGACACAAACAAGCAGCAATAACAACAAGAACCATAAAATCAACTTGCAAATTGCTTACCAAACCTGATAATGACTTAATGACCTCACTGCAAGATACATTAACTTTCATAAATTTTATTATTGTGATGCTTTTAAAGATGATTTTATTACCACTTATCTATAAACAAGCATATAAAGTAAGTTATTGACAAGGAATGGGTGGGAATGGGTGGGATTTAGAAGACAATGATGGAGGGGACTTTACATTGGTCTTGGAACAAATGTATTATAAGTGACTATGTAATACATGGTCTTTAAAGTAATCATAAAAATTTTTCTTTTGAAAAAAAAAAAGAAATACATATGGCCAAAAGGCACATGAAAAAATGTTCCTCATCACTAATCATCAGGGAGACGCAAATAAAAACAACGATGAGATACCATCGCACACCACAGAGATTGGCTCATCACAAAGAATGAGAATAATCAGTGCTGGCAGGAATGTGGAGAGAAAGGAACTCTTATCCACTGCTGGTGGGAATGCTATCTAGTCCAACTTCTATGGAAAGCGATATGGAGATTCCTCTAAAAACTGGAAATTGAGCTCCGCTTGACCCTAGGGATATACCCTAATAACAGAAGAATACAATACAAAACCCCCTTCCTCACACCTATATTTATTGCAGCACTATTTACAATAGCCAGGCTCTGGAAACAGCCAAGATGCTCTTCAACAGAAGAATGGCTAAAGAAACTTGGTATATATAAACAATGGAATATTATGCAGCCATCAGGAGAGATGAAGTCATGAAAATTTCTATACATGGATGTACATGGAATCTACCATGCTGAGTGAAATAAGTCAGAGGGATAGAGAGAGACGCAGAATAGTCTCACTCATCTATGGGTTTTAAGAAAAATAAAAGTCATTTTTGCAACAATCCTCAACAATGAGAGGAGGGCTGGAACTTCCAGCTCACTTCATGAAGCTCACCACAAAGAGTGGTGAGTGCAGTTATAGAAATAACTACACAGAGAACTACCCTAATCATGTGAATGAATGAGGGAACTGGAAAGTCTGTCTGGAGTACAGGTGGGGGTGGGTTGGGAGGGAGGGAGATTTGGGATATTGGAGGTGGGAATGTTGCACTGGTGAATGGGGTGTTCTTTACATGACCGAAACCTAATCTCAATCATATATGTAATGAAGATGTTTAATTAAAGGGAAAAAGGGCTCATTATAAAATACTTTTTAAATATAATTTTTATTTTAATCATAGTGGCTTACATATCATTGACAATAATATTTTAGGTACATATTAACATAAAATCAGGGGAATTCCCATCACCGAATTATCCTCCCTCCACCTCCGTTCTAGTCCTACTTCCCATATCCTCTTCCCTCACCCCCGGGGCTGCTAGAATAAGTGGTCCCCTCTGTGCCTAGCTTACTACCTAGTGGTCTTACACCTGTTTGGTCATGGTACCTCCCTTATTTCCCTCAGAGGCGGGACTAGATAGTTCAAGTTATGTGGTTTTGTTTGAAGAAGAGAAAAGTAATAACCTGGAGAAAAAAAAAAAGAAAAAAAAAGAATCAAATACTCCAGAAGTGGGTGGAGTCCTTCTAGAGGCTTTCATCCTTGGTTTGAGACGAAGGGGAAAAAGAAGGTGAAAAACCACAACAGTACATAAAGAACTGTCAAATAAAATATCCAGTGAGCATTCCAAAACCAAAACAAAACAAAACAAAAAAGAAAAAAAAAACGGGTAAGCACCATATAAAAGCCATGGTATTGAAATAAAAAAAAATGTGGCAGAATCACATAAGAAAAGAAGAAAATAAATAGATATAAATGGAGACATCCACTTCAATAGCCAAATCACAACACTGAAATCAACAAAAAAATAGATAAGTAAATAATAATAATAATAAATTGTTTTGTGCTTTTTATTCCCCTCCTGCAGATGCACAGTAAATATTGGAGTCATTTGAAAAGGAATTTCCTTTGCCTAAGAGATACAGGGTTTCTCCACCCTTGAAGTATATTGTCATGGGGTTAACTATAGACTCCTTTTAGGTTCATTTACTCTCCCCTGGTTCTTTTGTGGTGTATGGAAGACTTTTGCTCCGTCCTGGGTGATAAAATCAGACCTCTGTAACTAGAGGTCTTGATATCCGCACAAGTCAATAAGTTGAACTTATGATTATGTCTTTCTTTGTGGTTCTAGAAGTTCTGTTCCCTCGGTGTCGCTTTAATCCGTCTTCTGTGGTTGGCGGTCTTAATTATAAAAAATGTATATGTAGTGTGTTTGCATGTTATTTTATATTCATATGTAAACTTGCATAGGTAGCTATTCAAATTCAAAAGAGAACTATATTGTTATTAAACATTAATTTTGAACAACAAATAAATAAGCTATATCCTTTTTTGCTTGAGTCAAATTTTCTCAGACCAATATTATAAACTTGTTAGTTGTCAGTCTTGTAGAATACATTGATAGGTTTGCTTGCATAAATAATGTCTCTCTTAATGATCAGTTATTTATTATGGCAAAATAATCAGTAAAGAAATAAGAAACTGTAATTACTTGGATTCCTGCAGAACTTTTGTCATAATTTGCTTAACTACATGACAAGTCTCTTAGTCATATATCCTAGAATTCCTATATTTTTCTAAATTAAATAAAACCACAATTGCTTTTATTTTTTCTATTTACCTAAGAATATATTAGATTTTTAAAATTTTAGTTATTATACTCTGTATACCAAAGCAATTGGAGGTGTTTTTTTTTTCCAACAATGCATTCATCTGCTTGAGAAGAGAGAACTTTAGAATAGGGATCTGGAGATAATGGGCCAGAATGGATGTTGGCACTTTAAATAATTATCTTAGGAAGTACTTGAGGCCCTCTGAATGCTAATGTCTGTTTTCTCTTAAATTAATTTTCTAGCACACCACAGTGTCTCCTTCAAAGTGTAATTAGCCATGTTTTTAAACTCACATTGAATTTCTTTTGCTGCTTGAAAACATTTGCTTCTTTATTCCTTGGGCCAAGGATTTCAGATATTGGGTCAATGAGAACTAATGTTGTGGCTATAAACTTTTGGGTGAAAATATTATCCAGTACAAGGAGAGTATTCCTTAACAGACTTCACTAACAGATGTCCTCGTATGTCCCCTGAGGCCAGTGGATCGCTTTCAGGACTTGCGTCCTGATGAAGTGGCTGATTTGTTTCAGGCAACCCAGAGAGTTGGTATGGTGGTGGAGAAACATTTCCAAGGGACATCTCTCACATTTGCTATGCAGGTAAGTGTACATGTTGCTCAGAAATTCCTTTTTCTTTCTTTGAAAATTCTATTTCTTATTTTAAAGGGACATTTCATGGGTATTGTTGGAGTGTATGACCATAGAATTTAAGAAAGGTGAAGTCTACGTGAGGTCCTAACTTACATAAGCACTAAAATCTTGCCAGATTCATCAAGCATCCCCTGAGATCCACTTATCTATGTGACATGAGAGTTGAACCATGACACACCAATTTAGGTTCTCAAGGTTAGATAAAAATCCGTACTTTTTCAAGACAAAGAGAAGCCCATCACAACCTCTACTGAAAAAAAAAAAAAAAACCTTGTCTTTTGTTGCAGAAAAGACTTTTCAGTTAGAATACTGAAGCAATAGTTTTATTAAGAAAAAATAAGACATATTCAAGACTGAAAGAAAGCTTTTCCAGAGAGGAGAAAACTGTAAAGGCAAAAAGATTGTATACCCAAAATAGGTTCCAGGCAACTGCAGTGTTTGGACAGTTGATTATATAAGATCTTTTCCGAACTATCTAAGCATTGCCTTTATAATGCTAAGTGATTGCTAGGACACAATTCAAGGAAAAAGCTATAGGACTCTTAAAGTCTCTTTATTCTTAGAATTTTAGAAAGTTTTTAATTTTCCTTCCTGTGAACTGCCTCTCCAGTGGGTCTAGCTTTTTGCTTTGGGTTTGGTTAGAAACAGAACAATTACTTCTCAGTCATATATTATCTCTTCCAGCAGTTTTTATTATTGCTTCCCAAAATCCATCGCCAAGGGTCGCTACCTACCTTTGAAAAATTAACTATGGCAGTATTTTTCTTATGTAATAGCATAAAAAATTACTAATAGAGAATAGTTTTTCTATCTCCCAGTCCCAGAGTGGATTGTAGAATGGACATCAGCTGTCAGGTGAGGCAATTTCTATAGCAGTCTTAACAAAATAGATCCAAGTATTAGATATCTAGCTTAATGGACTATGAAACATTCCAAATTATTTACTGAAACTAGAGCTGAAAAATAATTTTGATTCCATAAAAATGTGTTTTAGACTGATTCTAGCTTTGATTTGTTTTTAGGGTATTAAAGGTAAGAGCTTTATTTCTAGCTTTAATTTCAAAGGAGGTTGAGTATAGGTAAGTAGGAAATGAATTAATTATTGTCTGATACCTAAAATTGACATAAGATTCTCAAGTCACTGGAGATATTTTGACAGAGGTTGAACTGATGCTCCCAATGTGGGAAGAGATAAACTAGTAGACAAACATCCAAGAAAGTAGACCATATCAATAACAGCATGTTGTGGGTCCTTTGAAAAGAATATGAGAGGGGCCCGGGAGATAGCATGGAGATAAGGCATTTGCCTTTCATGCAAAAGATCATCGGTTCGAACCCCGGTACCCCATATGGTCCCCCGTGCCTGCCAGGAGCAATTTCTGAGCATGGAGCCAGGAGTAACCCCTGAGTACTGCCGGGTGTGACCCAAAAACCAAAAAGAAAAGAAAAGAAAAGAATATGAGATATTAGCATAGTTATATAGTCCAATATAGTGGACTATATAATCATGTTTCATTGAACATATATATTTTTATCCTTCCTATTACCTTTATCAACTTTTCCCTTCATCAGTTTTAGTTTTCAAGGAAAGTGGATGAAGGTTACTCTTTTCAAGTTATAAGAGGCTAAAATTGCTGGCCTACTACCGAAAATAAAATGTTTCCCTGACTTGTTATGTTGTGTTTTATGTGAAAGCAATCGAATCATCATCAAGTCAGTTATTAAGCTGAGGGTGGTTTTATCAAGCTTAGTCTTACTGAGAGATTAAAATAGAGCAAGTAGGTAAGAAACCTGCCAATGCTTAATGGAATACTAGAATATCCACACTTGTATGAAAATGGCATTTCTGGCTATCTAACGTGTTTCATAGTTAATCATATAGAAGTAGAACTGTTTTTGATAACAAACATAAGAAAGTATTTTCGAATTTGTAGTTTTAATTTTACCCTTATTTCTCCTGCTCCCCCACACATGCATATATGTAGACAAATATTCAAAAAGTAATCTTTACTGATCTTATGTACTCTGATAATTATTCTCATTTCTCCTATTTTTTGTGTGGGGTCACACCCAGCAGTGCTCAGGGTTACTCCTAGCTCTCTGCTCAGAAATCACTCCTGTCAGTCTCGGGGGAACATATGGGATGCTGGGATTGAAGGCAAACACGCTACCTCCATGCTATCTCTCTGGCCCCTGATTTCTCCTATTTTACTGTTGTGGACCCCTAATTGGTCATGAATTTAAGTTATAAAACTTCTGTTTACAAAGTTAAACTTAACCTTGGCCAAAGTAAGGCAAGATTGGCTCTTTAAGTATCAATTATAGAGGTAGTCTAAAGCTTTGGTAAATAAATAAAATCCCATAGTGTTCTAATTTAATTCTGGAATTTCTGATTAGAATGGCACTGCTTATTCTGTTGTCCCAAACAAATTAAGAACTTGTGTTTGTTTATTGCTAAACTGGACAAGGTTATTTATTTTCTACTAAACCAATTTTGTTGAGCTTTTGAAACCTGAGAGACAGAAACAGTCTAGGAATGACCCCATATATCATGAACATTTCTAACTTTCTTTCCCAATTTTAGATACAAGGAATGCTTTCTTTAATATAAGATAGCTATATATGCTTGTTAAATTAATTATGTTTTAATCTATATTTTAAGATTTTTAATCTTTTTAAGATTTCTTAAAAAGAAAATGAAAGTAGTCAAGCATTAGTTAAGTTTTGGCTGATTTTAAAGGTACCTCCTCAAATGTTTCAGCCTTCCTTTAATGCAATTAAAGCCATTGCTAGGAGCAAAGAGCATGGAAAGCAGTAAAAGAATTGGCTCACTGGATAATTCATGTCATTTTATACATAGCTTCCTACTCTTGAATGGAAATGGAAAATGATCTGGTCCCATATATTTGAAGTCAGTGGTTCCCAAGAGAATACTATAAATTAACACACAATGAAATTGGGTCTAAATTATTAATCAGTGGTATTTCTGCATAAGCAGGAAATTCCATTTATCTGTTCTCTTCTTTTTTTTTTCTTTCTTCTAGGATGGCCCTGAAGCTGGACAGACTGTGAAGGTGAGTGCTTTATTATGTGCATACAAATTAATAAGGGGACAATTATGAGAACTAATAAAAAATCACAGCAAGTCATTTGCAGCACATTGTTGTTTCAATAAGTTATTTTGGAGGTCAGAGAGACCCTCAGCGTTAGAGCCATAAATCCTGACATTATAAACTCTGCCAAGAATATGTTTCCCATTAGTTTACAAGGCATTTACCTTTTGTGATAAAATTATTGTTGTGCAAGTGCTACACAGAAAGTAAATTAGGACAGTAAAACAAAACCTAACATCAAAGGAGTCCATATATGATACTGTAATATATAATGCATTATATACTATAATATATAATATATATTAATATATGATGTACTATATCCATATATGATACTTGTAATAAACATGTATGCCTAAGGGAACTGGGGTCCCCTTTGAAGCCTGAGCCTTCTGGTTCTTTTCTTTATTATTCTTGAGGGGAAGACTACCTGATGCGGAAAACCATCCTAGCCAGTGTTTCTCTTTGAGAAACCTTCACTTTTTACTCTCTACCCAACCATCTCCGGCCCTCCTTTTGTATTTAATATCAACTTTCTAAACTAATTGAATCAGTGGAGCTCAAAAATGGGTTTTTACATGAGCAAGAAGAAGGAAGGAGGATTTATTAAGACAGACTCTGTTTCCTAGTAAAGTGAAATAAAAGAATAAAATCCTGGTTGGTTCTGGAGTTGTGTTTTAGACTTCTTTGCACAAATGCAAATTTCTGTGCAGTTACTTCCTCAGTCTAAATCATAGAAAAGGCTATTATTTCTGGTGCTTGAAATCAGAAGCAAATCAAGCTGGGATGCTAATGCTATAATTTATAAAATAGGGCTTTAAGTCTATGAGCCTGGCTGTGTGAGAGTAAGGGAACACTTGGTACCAAACAATGTCATATAAGTATAGTTCTCTCTTGATCTTCCTTTGCATATGACTTTAATGTTTAGCATAGATGCTGTGGAATTTTTAAAATAGAATCTCTGGGAAGCATTTTAGAGGACTGAATTTATACAGGACCTAACACCTAATTACTTATAATGAAGAGAGAATTAGATGAGAGAAAGTATTTTGATTGCTCTGAGACATGATGTAATAAAGGAAGAGGGGCTTAAAGATTTTTCTGCCTCACTGTACACCAACTCCTAAAAGACCGAAGTTTCTGAATATATAGATACTACAAAAGTTTTAAACTAGTATTTTTTCTTTTTAAATTGATTCTTAAAATTCAAAACATAAATATTAAAACCCAGTTACATTGTTTTTAAAACCCAGTATCAAAATGTAAATTCCAACAGTAGTGGATAAGTTATATGAATTATGCAATGTCTATTTGATGGAATTACTTCATTCATTGAAAGTAACATGTGCTGTGTAAAGGCTTGATTGATAGTAGGGGAGAACACATAAGCCATATAAAATAATGCATAGATTGATTATACATGCATATTAATTATTTATAGTTAATATGAATACATGTGGTTTTTGATCACACAATTTTACTTCAGAATTCTGATTGCACATTAAAATATTATGAACAGCTGGTAAATATTGATAGAAAGTAGATGAGAAGTTGAAAGGAGAGAAAGGATGGAGAGTATAAGGCTTCTTTGAGGGATTGATGAAAATATATAAACATTGTGAATGTTCTAAAAACACTGAATAAAAAAATTCACTGAAGGGGATAGAGCAACAGCATAGGGGCATGATATTTATTTACCTTGCATGTGGCCAATCTGGGTTCAATCCTCAGTATCTCATGTGGTCCCTTGAATCTGCCAGGAGTGATTTCTAAGTGCAGAGCCAGAAATAATGCCTGAGTGCTGCCAGGTGTGACCCCAAAACAAAACAAAACAAAACAAAAATACCACTAAGTCATAACATTAAAATATTTAGTTTTATAGAATTATTTTTTGGTTTTTGGGCCACACCCAGCGGTGCTCAGGGGTTACTCCTGGCTGTCTGCTCAGAAATAGTTCCTATTTCTCCAAATAGCTCCATATGGCACGGGGGGGGGGGCGGGGGGGCATATGGGACACCGGGATTTGAACCAACCACCTTTGGTCGTGGATCTGCTGCTTGCAAGGCAAATGCCGCTGTGCTATCTCTCTGGGCCCAATATTATAGATTTTTAATTAATCTCAATTAAAGAAGTAAAAAGAAACCATTCCTAAAATCTCAGTTAAGTTTAGCTTTAAAAAACTGAGTACCCAGTATAAACTTTCTGACACCATTGGTGAGTGCTTTGGTCAGCCCAATTATCTGACATATGGGTTTTAGACAATACCTAATACCTAGTGGTATCAGAGATGACTGACTGTTGGCATTGTACTTAGAACTCATTCTCAGTAGAGTTGTGCTGAGGATAAAAATGTGTTCAATTGGGTCTGAGTGGTAACACTTTGGCTAGAGGGCTTGCTTTACATGAGACCAACCTGGATATCATTCCAGGCATTCCATATGGTTCTGCAAGGGGTGATTCCTCCATGCAGAGACAGTATTAAACCCTGGGTTTCACCGGGTATGGCCCAACAAAAGCAAAAATGTGTTCAGTTACATGCAGAAAAATACCCTAACCCCTTTACCATCTCTCTGGCCTCAACACTTCTAGTTTTTATCAGTATATTATATTCCTTGGGACATACATCACTTATTTCCACCCTGATCACAGAATTTCCTAAATATCAATCAGTATATTATATTCCTTGGGACATACATCACTTATTTTCACTCTGATCACAGAATTTCCTCAATATCAATCACAGATGTCCTACCAAATACTTTATAGGTTATAAAACAGTTGAGTAAAAATAGGCATGTACAGACATATAAAATCTTCAATAGATGACAATATTTTGAAGTGTTTTTCTTAGACCAAATGCATCTATCAGACGTTATTGAACTCAGTAGTCTTCATTCACTATTGTACAAACTACTAATATTCCACAGGTAAAGACTACTGTCTACAACTTTGATTGTACCTGCCAGTCCATAAACTGAGATGCAGAAAAAGGCAGCCCACAGATATAAAGAAGTTGAAAAATGTTTTATCTTATGTTTATTCATCTACTATTACATACTATCTAACACACAATTTTTTGTATCCTTATGTTGATTAAATTCTTATACTTTATTCAATTTAAAACTGTTGTGGTTTAGATTTGATAATCATCATTGGTCACAAACATATCCTATCATTCTTTTTAGAAAATAGGTATTTGTGGTGATGAAATAACAGGTGGTTAAGGGATATATAACTTTGACCCTTGGAAGCCTAGCCTTCTAGAATTCAGCTCCATCTAAGAAACATATCTTCAATAGTCAGCTTTCTGATTCTGTTAGCTATAGCTCAGGAATGATCATTTCCTATTTTGAAACATGCAACTGGAAACACAGCTGCACATTTCCAGGCAACACTGAACAGCCTGCTGTGGAAAGCACAGTAACTGTGTTCTTTATTCCCTTCAGTGGTGCCTGACTCTTGCTAGTTTGCATGATGCCTGGGCTCTAAACCATTTTTGTCTCATGCTGGCCAGTAATAGCATTAAGTCCAGTAATGATCTCTTCCCTAGAAGCAACTGTTGCTATTGTAAGTGAAGGCATACCACTGAGTTGCCCTCTTGAACATGGTTCCACTTACTTTTTTTTGTTTGTTTGTTTCAGGGGTTATAAATTTTGCTTTGCAAAGAACAAAAATGGCTATAGCTTATGCAGTAAGCTATTTGCAACAGGAAAGTGGAATAGGAAAGTTAAAAAGTGACCTCTTCTTCCTTGATTGATTGATACCTCTCTTTTTTACATTTAAACGTACTAGAGCATTGCTGTTCACCAGGTGATTATTATAACAATTTGGATGCCCTGCAGACTTGAAAAACAATCTCTTTTCTTTTGGTCTCTGTTAAACAACACCATAGGCATATATACTTCACCGAACAGTGGGGATCTGTTGTATCAGTCTGTTGTACTGACCCTGCTCTTTGAAATTGCTTTTCTAAGCCTAAACCTTCCTGATCTGGCCTCTTGCTTTATGGATTCCTTTCAATACCTTTTATTTATGCATTTGTTTTTGTTACTGTTACCATATTATCCATATGGACCTGTATTTGGTCATATTTTAAATGTTGATGCTTTTTGTGATTGATATGATAATGAAGCATGACTTGATTGAACAAATCTGAGTTTTTTGTTTGTTTTGGTTTTTGGTTTTTGGGTCACACCCGGCAGTGCTCACTGGATACTTCTGGTTCTATGCTCAGAAATCGCTCTTGGCAGGCTCAGGGGACCATATGGGATGCTGGGATTCAAAACACTGACTTCTGCATGCAAGGCAAACACTTTACCTCCATGCTATCTCTATTTGGCCTCCAAATATAAGTTTTTAATCCTATTTTCTTTTAACTTCAATTAGCATTAAGAGACATAAAATAGATCTTTTTCCAGTGTGCTGTTAGGCTTTTGAGTTTTCAAGAACCTCTGATTAAAAAAAAAAAACATATTGTTTTAGGTATTTCTGACAAAGTTCAAAATTTTTCAAAAATCAAGATACTCAATTATCTTCTATAGTTTAATTCCAATGAATAAACTAATAAGGCATTGCTCAGTATTTTAAAAGTTATGCTGCTTGCTAAGTGTGCTATCTTTTAGAGCAATTATTATGTATTTCTTTGGGTGGGAGGTGTTATAGATAAATTAAGGAGAGATTTATGGCAGGAAGGTAATCTAGAATCTCACAAGAACTATTTATAGAATAAGCTTGCTTCACATTTTTGTTTATAGTGCTTGAATCCTCTCTTAAAATTTTAATATTATAAATGCAGTGGGAAGTGCCTCTTAATAACTCTTGAGATATTAGTAATTGCTTTATAGAATGTTATTGAAGAACAAGAAAAAGAATACTTACTGAAGTTCTTTGAACATTATTTAAAAAAAAACCTCTTCTATTCACTGAGTAGAATTCTGCAACACTGAAACAGGTTTTCTCCAGAAAGACCTGGTCATCTCTTAAAATCTTGAACATAGAACATGTTATAACTCTCAATAAAATCTGGTTTTGAATATAATTTGGCATTCCACAGTACTATAGATTTATTTCTTTATGTGTATGTACAGTTAAGAATTTTTTCTGTAACAACCAATGGATAATCAAATATTGCAACAACTCAAGTATTACTGAGCAAAGTGCATTTCTACAGTATTCAGTGTTGCTATTCAGTTTTCTAACTTAAAACAGCCTATGATAACTGGCAGCAAAGAAGGTCCTTGCAATAGACTGCCTCTGCTTGAGAACTTGATTGGCATCTTAGCCTTTAAGGGTACCTATTATGTCATTTTTCAAATGAAAGAAACTCTATTTGTACTATTCAGTGATTGATTTTATGGTAAACAGAAACCGCTATGGACATATAGCCCAGCCATAAATTGTTCCTTGGCCTACATGGCTCTCAATCTTAATATTCACTTAGGTGTTTCTTATCTTTATAATATGTTTTGCCCAAGGGTCTCAAACTTGCGACCCACGGGCCTTTTGTGGCCCTCCGTACAACATTTTGTGGCCATGTCCTAGAAGAATCTTTTTTTGGTTTGTTTTATTTTAGTTGTTTGCACCCCCCCCCCAATGTTCAAGGCTTACTACTGACATTGTACTCAAGTATCACCCTGACTTTGCCTCCTGCAGCCCCCAGGTAAATTGAGTTTGAGACCCCGGGAGACTTTCTCAGAATCTATTTGGCACCAAAAACAATTGTGCCTCTATTGAGCTTATTTATTATTATGTAGCAAGGTTCTCACTATAAATCCCTGCATTTTAGCTTAATTCTTGATAGCTCACTTGGTCACAGGACTTGTATTGTCCTATTTTGTTGTTTGAACATGTAAAAGTGAACATAGAGGCATATGGAAATTAGCTTCATTAGTTGAGAAAGAAAAAAAGCTATACCATGATATTTGTAGCCCTGCTCTACTTCTGGAGTCTAATGAGAAAATCATAGATCTGAATTCACAATATACTCAAATAGTACCTGAAGTAAGTTTATGCTAAACAGGAAACTATCTTTACCCTATATTGTTTATACAGTAGGTCTGGAATGAGACCAAACTCCTGAATTTGAAATTATTGCTGGTAATTCTCATTGATTTGAAATCTCATACAAGAGATAAAAATATGAGGAGCTATCCATATAGCCTCTGGTTATCAACCCAAACTAATTCATAATATTTGGTATGCAAAGAAAAAAGAAACCCCTATATTGGGAATGAAAATAATTTTACTTGTCTGTTATTTATCATTTTCATCTGGAAAGAAATTTCAAGAGCTGTAATTTGTCAGAGAACTTTTATCCTTTGATTAAAGCCATGACAGAAAGTGCTATGCCTATATTTATACCTAATGCATATATTTACTGCTAGAAGAATTAGTATCTTTATAATGGAATAGCTTTTATTCTGTGGAATTGCCTTACAATTTACTTCACTTTTCTCCAAATGAATCCAATTTGCCTGAGTTCTGTAAACTAAAAACAATTTCAGTGATCAGTGTTTGGTTTAGAGGGGGGCAGTGAATGTCTTTAGTCTTTTCTCTCTGGCATCTACATGTGTCTATCTCTCTTTCCCTGCCTGTTGACTTGAGGGGAAACCCTGAAAACTTGGTTTTCAAAATAGTAGAAGAAATCTGTAGACTACCTGACTCAGTCAGTTTGTAGAAATTGTAGAAATTTCTTTTCTCTCCCCAAACCTTCAATCTTACGCGCAGGTATCAGAAACATTGAGATTTTCATATGTGATTTGATCATTTTTATTGCAAGATGCCATTTAGGTAAAAGTGTTAGAAAAAGGGAGCCAGAGTGTGGCACAAGAGGAAAAGCATCTGCCTTGCCCAAGCTAGCCAAGGGCTATCCCCTGGCACCCCATATGGTCCCCCATGCCAGGAGCAAATTCTGAGCGCATAGCCTGGAGTTACCCCTGAGCATCACTGGGTGTGGCTCAAAAACCAAAAAAAAAAGTGTTAGGAAAAAAAAAATTAACTAAGCCATCCAAATATTCTGCTTTTCTAATTTTCCCTATATTTTGTCAGACTCATGAGAAATTAAGGTAAATGGAATGGGGGCTCCTGAAGATAAATAATGGACATTACCAGGGTAGAAAAGTATTGACAAAGAGGCATGGCTTCACTTCCAAGGTTGTCCCTACCAATTGAATGATTCTATAAGACGTAACTTTTCCTAAATACAGCATATATATGTATATATATATATATATATATATATACACACACACACACACATTTATAAAGTTTGTCCTTAATGATTTCCTACCTCCTAGCAGTGCTATAATGCCAAATTAATTAGTACATGCAAATACCTTTATTAGTTTGTATTTTAATATTTTTATTTAAAGCTTGATGTTTTAACAATACTGTTAATAATACAGATCTGTGCATATATTGTTCTAATATCACACCATCAGCAAAGTGTCAACTTTCCTCTACCAATGTTCTTAGGACCCCCTCCCAGACAGCTCAATCCCAGGTAAAGTTCAGTTCTATAGACTAACTCTAGTTCTGCTTTTGGTATTTATTGCTATCTTACTGTATTTCTTTATCCCAAATATGGGGACAGCTATTCTTTTTTACCTCTCCCCTCATTTTTGTGTTTTGGGCCACATCTGATGATGCTCAGAAGTTACTCCTGGTTCTGCGCTCAGAAATCACTCCTGACAGGCTCAGGGGACCATATGGGATACTGATGATCGAACATGGGTTGCCACAGACCTGTTGGCTACCTTTTAACTGAATTTATTTAGCACAATACTTTCCAGTTTATCCACATAGCAACAAATTGCATCATCTCCTCTTTTCATATATCTGAGCAGTGTTTGATTGTGGACACACACACACACACACACATCAGTTTCTTTATCCAGTTATTTGTTCTTGGGCACTAATGTTGTTTCTAGATCTTGGATACTGTGAATATTGCTACAATGAACATGAGAGCAGAAATATTGTTTTGGGACTCAGGGTAGATGCTGATAAGAGGAACTGCATATAAGTGAATCATCTGGAATCTCAATTCTTAATTTCTTGAGAAGTGCCCCTATTGATTTCCAAAGAACTTGGACAACAAATAAATCTGTCGAAATGATTAGATCACAAATGACTAAACTCTTTGCATCAGAAAAGAAATAATGACTAGAATAACACCCACCTAACAGACTGGAAGAAATTATTTATTCACCACTTATATGACAAAGAGTTAATATCCAAGATAAGGTTTTGTAGTTTTTACAGAATTTGCCAATAAACAAATATAATTAAAAATAGGGTGAAGAGATGAATAGACTTTTTCTTAAAGACATACAGATAACCGATAGGTATATGAAAAAGTGCTCCTTATCACTCATCGTTAGGAAAATAAAAATCAAATAAACAATGAGATATATCATTCTACTCTAGAGAGACTAGTGCACATCAAAAAGAACAAAAGCAACTAGTGTGGATGTAAGGATAAAAGGAACACTCATCTACTGTTGGCAGAAATGTAAATGCCTTAAAATTATGCTTGTCATATGGGAGCATCTCAGTGTATGTTACAATTAATTTATTAGTTGTCACTTAAAGCTTACTACCTCAAATTAGGCATTGATATTTTTAATTTGGTGAAACAGAGGTTAAGTGATTAAGAAAATCTGTTGACAGTGAGTAGAAAGCTGACATTCAACAGACCTTTCTAAACCTAACACATAATTCAATGTGGCCCATTAGTCCTAAAAGTACCTTTCATCCAATAAGAAAATAAAGTTGTACAAAGAGAAGTTAGATGTATATCTGTATGTAGAATATATATGTATATATGCTTCACCCTTTATATGGATTATTTTCCCTGCTGAGTAAAATATTTATTTGCAAAAATTTGACAGATTACTAGCTCTGATTAACTTTATTATACAGGTGAAGATCAACTAACTAACATGTAAACTGTTATACTGCTCTGTCAATTTATTGAAACATTATGTTTTAGATGTTTACTTTTATATTAGTGCTACCTAATGCATTTAGTAATTGGAGACCCTGATGTACAGCAAAGTTAATATTCTGCAGTTAAGTTTATTTTGAGATTGTTACAGAGAAATGTGGCATATGTTGCAGATGCATCCTTAATCTCTAGATTAAGTAGGCTTTTAGATTTTAGTAGGTTACCTTTTACACCTGATGATCATAATATGAACATTTGCTTAATTACTATCAAATCAAATATCCTGTGAAAGGAAATGTACTTTTTAGACCTAACATGCTATATAATTGTCTGCATTAATAATTAGATTCATCTTCTTATCTCTGTTGATGCAGTAAGAGCAGTTATTGACTGCTTTCATTGTAGTACGTAATATCAGGTGCCTGGTAAATAATATGGAAAAACATTCACACTTTTACTATACTTTGTGTAGTTAGCAAGAAAATTCTATGTACAAATTTCTAGAACTATATATAAGTATATATATACGTATATGTATCCATTTCATTCTAAACTCAAATTTTTATCTTATTTTAACTTCTGCCTACACACAATTGTGCATAGGGTGAACTCTTAACTCTGCACTCAGGAATCACTCCCAGTGGTGATCAGGGGTTTATATGGGATGTTGAGAATTGAACCTCGGTAACCCACATGCAAATACACTTGCACCTGCCTCTAAATTCAATTTTTAAACCTGTGGTATGTTTGAGTTTATTATGTTGTTGTTGTGGGTGTTTGAAGACTACATTCAGCAGTGCTCAGGAGTTGCTAACAAATATATCAAAATATAAAAGCAAATTACTGGCTGTTCTGGGTACTCTAAAGAATATAATTCTGTGTAGTTGAGAAATATATATGGAGACAAGTAGGAATGAGATTCACCAATGATAAATTAAATAAGAAGCAAGATCATGCCATAAGATATCCACAATATGGGCCCGGGAGATAGCATGGAGGTAAGGCATTTGCCTTTCAGCAAAAGGTCATCGGTTCGAATCCCGGTGCCCTATATGGTCCCCCGTGCCTGCCAGGAGCAATTTCTGAGCATGGAGCCAGGAGTAGCCCCTGAGCACTGCTGGGTATGACCCAAAAACCAAAAACCAAAAAAAAAAAAGATATCCACAATATTCAGGGTCTTTTGACTCCACATTGTTTTAACTTGATATATATATCTAAATATATATATATATACATACATACAAACACACACATATATATCTGATATGCTAATTATATCCTTGATACTAGATATACATTTTGTTTGTTTGTTTGTTTATTAATTTTGGGGCCACACTCGGTGATGCTCAGGGTTACTCATGGCTATATACTCAGAAGTTGCTCCTGGCTTGGGTGATAATATGGGATGCCAGGGGATTGAACTGCTCAGGCCCCTGGACATACATTTTTAAAGAAAACAGAAATATTGATATAAAGTATAGCTATCACTATCATTTTTTCATCACCCTAGATTTTTCCATAAAAATATTTTTTGTGTGGTTTTAGGGTCACACCCGGCAGTGCTCAGGGGTTACTCCTGGCTCCATGCTCAGAAATTGCTCCTGGCAGTCATGGGGGACCATATGGGGCTCCGGGATTCAACCGATGACCTTTTGCATGAAAGACAAACGCCTTACCTCCATGCTATCTCCCGGGTCCCATAAAAATAATTTTTATGGTTCATTAGTTTTTCTTATTTTTAGCTTATTGCTAGTTTCTTATATTGCTTACCCCATAATATAATTTTGTGGTGTGTATTTGGGGTCAACCCTGGTTGTTCTCAGTCTTGCATGATTTTGTACTCAAGTTTTACTTCTGTTAGTGCATAGGGGACCAAATGTAGTGACAAGTATCAAATGAGCAGTCATGTACAATGCAATGTCTTACACTTGGTCTATACTGTCTCTCCCAGGCCCAAATTATAATTTGAAAACTCTGCGGTTTATTTAAATTTCTACCTAGATTGAAAACTGCTGTTTTAATTATTTATATAAATACATTTTAATTTTTGTTTATAAGGGTTTGATCTTGATCCATCAATCCCATTGTAAATTTTCAGTCTATTTAAGGGGCTTTTGTATTTTCATGTCAAAACTTTTACAAAAATGATTCTTAGGATTGGAAAAGCATTTGGAAAAGCAAGGATTTTATGGCTGATTCTGGGTCAGATAGAAACTAATTTAATAAATAATTGACATGGCAACCTGCAGAGCTACAGACATGAATGAATTAGAATAATGACTTTCCTAATGACATCTGAGTGAAAAATACTGGGTTGGTTAGAATATATAATGGCTCTCAGCTTAAACACAGTAAGAAATTCTTTCCCTTTCCCCAAATGTATTACATTAGTGCTGGGGAAGGCGATTTTTGAAATTTTAACTTCACCTGTCATGAGACATCAATCCTTTACTTCTAGTCTCATAACAGAAATACTTACTGGAAGTGATTCATCCATCCAGGTCAGGAAAACAGAGATGAATATCTCTCATGCATTCTGGCTCACATTAATCCCAAATCTCAAAAGGCTAGACCACCCCCCAAAGAAGTTGGAAACATTTCAGGTTTCATTCAGCTTAAAAATAATAATTTTGGATTCTGAGAGTGAAATCTCTTCTTTTCAATGTAGTTTATTCTCTTTATTAGACTCTTTTTTTCCTAATGTTACCTGAAAAGTAAATACTAAGTTGTTTAGATGTTGAGCTCTTTTAAAAAAATGTTGTTTAGAAAAGTAAACAACATTAAGGGAACAGAGTGAACTCATTAAATATTCTTTAACTTCATGCTGATATAATTTATCCTAGTGTTTATATTTAAATCTCCCACTGTTGGATCTGCTACTTAAAAATGTATTTTCTGGGCTGGAGAGATAGCATGAAGGTAAGGCATTTGTCTTGCATGCAGAAGGATGGTGGTTCAAATTCCAGCATCTCGTATGGTCCCCCTAGCCTGCCAGGAGCGATTTCTGAGCATAGAGTCAGGAGAAACCCCTGAGTGCTGCCCGATGTGACCCCTCCAAACAAAAACAAAAACAAAAAAATACAAACATAGGGGCCGGCGAGGTGGTGCTAGAGGTAAGGTGTCTGCCTTGCAAGCGCTAGCCAAGGAAGGACTGTGCTTCGATCCCCCGGCGTCCCATATGGTCCCCCCAAGCCAGGGGCAATTTCTGAGCACTTAGCCAGGAGTAACCCCTGAGCATCAAATGGGTGTGGCCTGAAAAAAAAACCATAAATACAGTTTCTTAATATGACATCCTATAAAAACAACCTAACAGGGAAGTTCTTTTTATTTGTGGTTCAACTTGCCTGTTGGTAAAATGTTGTACATCTCCAGATGTAATAAGGTTCTAAAAAATTGTGATGAAGTTATTAACCTCTGTGAAAAATTGAAGAGATTTTATGTTCAACTTTGTCATCAGGTGACTAGAGGGGAAGTCCATGGTTGAGAAACTCAAGACATGATGGCACAACTTTGAGAACCTGACCTTAGAAATCATCTTTGTTTATCTTCTAGATTCTAGAACCTTCCAGTTCTAAAGAGCTCTCTGTGGCCGATAATGAAAATTTTCTTACTCTTAATGGAAAACTATTTCTACTTCCCAGGACATTAGTACCATGCTTCTGGGTTGTGTTTTGTGTGTGTGTGTGTGTTGTGTGTTGTGTGTGGAGGTGTTAACATTCAATGGTTAATTTCTTTTGCCAGTATCATCACAGGATGGGTGACAATACTGCTGAATGATGGTCTTGTTGGCAGAACAGATAAGTAGTCTTAAGAATAATCTTTAAGAAAAATGCTGTAATTCAGAACAATTAAGAAACTTGTAAAAACCTGTGAGTCCAGGTTAATTCTTTCTCTCACTGTTTATTGAACACCTACCATGTGTCAGACTACATTTGATGCTGGGATACATGGAACATCTTTGTTTTTCTGTGCTTCCAAATTACAAGTGAAACCATCTCTAATATTAAAAAGCTATTAATGTTATAATAGGGTGCTGTGAAAGAGAAAAACTGGGAAGGGAGTAAAGTGTCATCAATTAAGATTGAGTAATGGTGGGGCCCGGGAGATAGCATGGAGGTAAGGCGTTTGCCTTTCATGCAAAAGGTCATCGGTTCGAATCCCAGTGCCCCATATAGTCCCCC
>PVKC010017430.1:0-20255 GCA_004027635.1 Crocidura indochinensis | reverse complement strand
AGCAAAGCAGCAATGATTTAAGATGGAAGAAAAACGTCCAGGGAAAATCTGGATTTTGGGGGGCCTGCAATTTATAAAAGTCTGGGTAGCAATTTTTAAAAAGTAAAATTTATAAGTAATAATTTAATAAGTAATAATATAAGTAATTACATAATTATTTATGTAAAAGATCTTGGAAGGAGCTCATGTTAGCAAGAGGTCCTGAATCTCAGATTTTATTGGCTTGTGGTTAGATCATCTTGGGGGAAGCTTTTGCTTTTTTTGAGGTCTGGATCAACAATGACCAAAGGGAGAAGGGTTTCTGGAAGTGAGAGATGGTGATGAAAGTTGAAGAGAGATGTTGTTTATTATCTGCTAGGAATTACATTGAAAAAATGTTCAATTGCATAAAAACCTTTTTAGTTTCATACTTTTCCTACGACAACATTTCACATTTAGTGAAAACTTTTCTGTTTCATGTATATCAAATGATGCATACCAAAGCAAGCATTTCATATTAATTGGCTGTATTAGACAATTGTACTTAGAGTTTGGGACTGAATTAGTTAACAGAATGCAATGATGCAAAATAGAAATTTCAGTGGTCTCAATAAAAGAAACTCTAAAGATACATTAATGGATCAAAACATAAGAGTATTTCTATAGAAGACTGCTATCCAGAAGTGATAAGCAACTTCTAAAACTCAACTACATATATAATCCAATTTAAAATGGGCAAAAAATACTGGAATATATATTTCTTCCGAAAGGAGATACAAATAGTGCATGAGCATATGAAAATATTATTAGTCATCAGGAGAATAAAAATAAAAAACAATGATGAGATATCATTTCAACCCACTAGAAATATTATTGTAGTAAATTTTTGAATCTGATAAATGCTAACAAGGATGTAGAGAATTAAAAAAAACATGTCAAACATATAGCTGGTGAAAACAAAAAATGGCACAGCATTTCATTTAAGAAAAATCAAGGGGGCAGAGCTATAGCACAGTGGTAGGGCGTTTGCCTTGCACACGACTGATCCAGGATGGGCCTTGGTTCCATCCTTTTGTCCTATACAGTCTCCCAATCAGGAGCGATTAAATAACACCTGTGCGTCACTGGGTGTGGTCCAAAAACCAAAAACCAAAGGAAAAAAAATCAAGAGCTTGATGTTAACTAAAAAAGGAAGATTAGCATTGGTAAAGTCTGGCAGTTTCACTTCTAGGTAGATACTAAAAATAATGGAGACGAAGTGAAACAGATTTGTACAATGTTGTACTGCCTACTTTAGAGTGACCAAACAGTCATTCTAAATGAATCAATGTCCATCAATAGATGAATGGATAAGTTAAATATAGTATATACATACAATGGTATTTATTTAGTCTTTAAAAGGAATGACATTCTGACATAGAATATATATGTAATATTACATATGATATAAGTAAACTTTGAAAACAGAAATAAGGCAGACATAAGATATGTATATTTTAATATTCCACTAATATCAGTAAAATTAGAAGAGACAGAAAGTAGACTAGAGCTCACCAATGCTGGAAAGAGTTTGAATTAGGAAAAATTATTTAATGGGCACATGTTTTATATAAGATTATTAGAAATTTCTCAAATGGACAGAGGTGATGATTATACAATACTGCCACCATTTATACAATTTACTGCCACTAAATCATACTATTTAAAAGGGCCAAAATAATACAACTTTATTATATGTATTTTCTATAATTAAGAAGAGTGGAGTGCTGGGGGGATGGAATCAAATCCTCAAATCACTTAATTAAAATACTAAATTAGCAAGGAGATACTGATGTGTAAAAACAATGTTGTCTGAAAAGGTTGAGTGAAAGGCAATAAACACTAATGGATGTGTCATTAGTGATTTCGTTAAGAAATTTTACTTATTGGAGTTGATTCTGTTGAGAATATATAAAATATATTTTTTTAGTCAAAACTATACTATCAATGAATTTAGTTGCCCCCCCCTTTTTTTTTAAGAAGTATGGTACTATATTATCTCTTAGAAACTGCAGCCTTAGTTTTATTGCTATGCACCAGTGACAGCAATAATGTCTTTATTATGGAAATCACATCTCATTTACATGAGGCTGAAATTTATTCTGTGTTTACAATCTTCTAAAGTACTTGTTTTAATTTTACCTCACTGACCTTTTGATTCTAACAATCTGAACGAGCTACTAAAACAAACTCATCAACGTAAAATAAAGCACCAACTGTGAAATAATGTGGATTTAATATATTTATAGGTCAAGTTCCAACAATAGAAATGCATTATTTTTAAATTGGAAAAACATGTAATTGGGAAAAGGCTTCAAAATGCCTCATTTATAAAATATGATCTGTTATTTTGAAATTAGAAATAATTGGAGGCTATAACATTTCATTGATCTGTATATTTATTGGTAAACAAATATTAAAATGTGCTCTTTAATTTTTAACGTAAGATTTAGCACATATTCTATCATGCATAGTAGTCCATCAGCTTTCTCAACAAATAAACCTAAAGTCAGAAATGAAGACAACAGGGCAACCTCCTTTGAGGTAACTGCCAAGTAAATAATAAACTTAAATATTAGATTTAGAAAGTTTTCAAAGAAACAACATCCTTTACCTGGGTTAGTTTCATACTTGGTTCTAATTTTGTAAGCACCTTTTTGCTTAAGTACTTTATAATATTCTCAAAAGAATTCTTCATAACAGACTTACTTTGTCTACCCTTCAGCTTCAAATATGGCTGCAAATGTTTTTTTTTTTTTTTTTTGGTTTTTGGGCCACACCCCAGTGACGCTCAGGGGTTACTCCTGGCTATTCGCTCAGAAGTCGCTCCTGGCAGGCACGGGGGACCATATGGGAACCGGGGGATCGAACCATGGTCCGTCCAAGGCTAGCGCGGTAAGGCAGGCACCTTACCTGCAGCGCCACCGCCCGGCCCCTGCAAATGTTTTTTGCAGCAGAAAGATATGCATCTCAACTCTCTGTTATGACCCTGTATTGATTCTTCCTTTTTTTTTTAACAAAAAATATGGAACGCTTCATTAATTTACATGTCATTATTGTGGAGGGGCCATGCTAATCTGAATTGTTCCAATGTTAGGATATGTGCTGCCAAATTGAGCACCCTGTCTTGATTTTTTTATGCAATCATTTCTACTAGTCATAATCTCTAGTGTCACCTTTCAAATGAGCCCAGTGGAGCCAATAATTTCTAAACATGTATCTTTAATCTGAACTTTAGGCTTCTAGTTTCCTGGCTTAATTCCTACAAAAGCCAATTTCGTATCTCTTTTCTCAGATTTACTCTCCTACTGTGAATTAATATTACCATTCAGACATTTAACCTCATTTTCCTTCACACATGTCACTAAATGGAAGAAATGAAGCCTATAAGCACTACACATAAAGCAGACAGCCCAACCTGCCATGAAACATAGGCCCAGTATGGGTGGCCTGATCCAAATTTTAGTTAAGTTGGGAAATTGTGACTGATCACTCATGTTTCTTACAAAATAGAAGCACCAAATTATCACATAAAAGAATAAGTTGCACTGATTTTTGTACCTGAGTTTCCCAAACTTATATAGTTTCCATTTCTTCCTCTTAAGATTACATTTCTTATAGTGTGCAAATTTGAAGTAAGCTTCCTAACAACCAAACTGAAAATTTGCAAACTAACGTTTAAAATGGAACTCTCAGTGTCTTCTATTCCACCCTACTCTCTTTGATAGGATCCATCCTTTCATTTCCTGTCCTGTCCTGTTTTATTTGACTCTATCTTATCCTCTTCTGCCCTATTTAAAATTCTGATGGGGTGCCAGAGAGATAGCACAGTGGTAGGGTATTTGCCTTGCACACACTGAACCAGGTCAGATGGTGGTTGGAATTCCAGCATCCCATATGGTTCCACGTGCCTGCCAGGAGCAACTTCTGAATGTAGAGCCAGGAATAACCCCTGAGAACTGCTGATATGAATCCCCCAAAAAAACAAAAAAAAATTCTGATGGTCACTGATGAATTTTGACCTACAATATAGCCATCTCTGTCCTGGAGGCAATTCAAATACGTTATAGGATATATTACTGATTTGGAAGAATTCATACATCTAAAATACTAGACATACAGGTAAACAAGAGAATTAATACTGGCCTGGAATACTTTCTAGAGATAAAGAGAAATAAGTTTTCAGAGCAGTCTCCAGGTCTGAGAATCAAAAAAACAGGGTGTTATGAAGCCATGACTTAGGGATATTCTAAGTGCTAAAGAACAGTTCAGTGTTAGGACAACTTTTGAGTGTGATTTATTGGGACTGAAGAAAAATGGTACAAGCCTAGAATTATGGTTTTGCCTTGCAAAAGTTACATGTAATTTTCAATTTGCAGGTTATAATTTTGAATCTAAGTAGAATAATCAAGTTAGATGAGACATGCCCACATAGACCTTCCGTGAACTGTTATTAGAGCAATTCCATTTGAACCATGTACTCCAAAACTGATAGATAACATCCCTCTAAGGGAATCAAATAGGCCTGTGATTCTTAAGGCAAAAATTAAATAATCTGTTTTATTTTTGTGAGGAAAAATGTCTTGAAACTCTGGGAAAGAAAACTATCATTTGATTCTCAGTGAACAATAATTTTCTACACATTTCACAAATCTATCATAAAGTGACAGAAAAGTGAACTACTTATTAGATCAAAGACATATGAAGTCAAGTAACATTGCAGTGACTTAATCAAGTTTTTTAACTTTAGCTAGTTGTTAGAGGTCTCTACACACTCATCTCTAGGTATGCTCAAGCATCAACAATTTTAAAAGCACCTTACTTTTTATAAAACAGTGAAAGTGCATAATGCCAGTTTCAATCTGTTTATATTTTAAATCTTACTCGATAGTCTCATCAATTTTAGAAATTATGTTATTATTTGGCATGAATAGCCAATCTGTTTTATAGAGTCTGATAAGGCATTGCAAAGCAGTCATTAAGATTTAATAGGCTCAAATTCAACATTGAAGTCTTGAGTCAATTCCGACTCAATGTCTTAGAAAAAATAATGCTTAAAGATAACTCTATGTGTGCAAAAAATATTTTTACAGTGTGTTAAAAATATCAGTTCCCAGAACTGTTTTCTAGTAAACCTTTACTCTGGCTAAGAGCCAGCTGACCTCAATGCCTATTTTCTTTCTTTAATTTGATTCTCTAGCTATCACATTATAAAACTTTAGTGCCAATTGAAAATTTTACTTTTCAATTTTGGTTCCATGTTGCTATCTAAAAAGTTAAGTACTTTGGTTTCTCTCTGTCAAGAAAATTAAGTGGAATTCTTTTTACAACAGTTATCAGATTATCCGGACATGGGTGGCCTTAAAAATGTTACAGTTTCCAAAACCTTTTGGTATCTTGTTTATTCTTTTGTTAAATAACTTTATCTCTAAACAGAGTAGAGTAGTATTATCCCATATAGCCAATCATAAAGCAGTCTGATACCTGTCTCACATAAGCCTTATATTATCCATTTAAACAATGGCACAGTACCCACAGGTGTAGAATTTTTATGTATATAGGAGTAAACTAATATTGTTCATTCTTACTAAGTGTTTTGAGTCAAGATCTTACATAGAAAGAAAGAAAACCATTGTGTTGAAAAAGAAGACAATCTCCAAATTGAATGCTATGAATAATATGCAGACAATGGTCAACAAAATGAAACAAAACAAAAATAAACAAGCAAAATTCTGTGTTTGATCTTAGCCAAAAGACCAAAAAGTGATACAAACAAAATTCTGTTATCTGCTGTAACAATATTTGCATGTCAGTGACTAAAGTTACTGTGACCCAGAGGTATAGAATTAAGTATTTCTTTCTGTACTAGTTAATGTCATAGAAAGTCTTAAACTTGCCAGATTTTTATTCTAGCACTTTTTGGTCCTTTTTTATTCTTTTTCATGTAGAATTCAAATAGCAACAATAAGACTATTTAATAGGTGTCTGATATTACTAGCAAATTATAGTTTAATATATACTATCAAATATAGTTAGTTGTTATTTTCACATGGCTAAGAAGATCTGTTTCTGCTTGTTTTATGATTTTTGTTTGCTAGTTTTTGAGGAATGAAAGCAGTAAAGTTTTTTCTAACTTTTAGTAGCATGGATTTGGAGCTAATAAAGCCAATAAAAGAGCAATCATACATTTTTTTGTTGGTATATGTCACAAAGATCCCCTACCTCTTAATCACATTGGAGTTACTTTTACTCTGTAATTTTATCATCAAAATGCCAGACAGATCCTAGTATAATATTTATTTCTATCCATTAAAAAGCAACTCCTGGCGGTGCTCAGAAAGTCCTGGGAATTGCAACAATATGATGATGGGGCCCTGAGAGTTGGACCTCAGATCGATCCAGTGACGGTCTTAAGAGAGAAGACTAGGTATTAAAGAATGCAAGGCTCATTACCTGTTAACATGTGTCATACCACTTAAGCTATCTCTGACTCTCTATCCAGAGATTATAATGTAGATTATCATTGTTTTTTTTCAAACAAAGTGAAGTTTATTCTGTGCCACAGTTTATGAATCACATGTTAAATTATTTTTCAAGATTCCAAAACAACTTTAAAATAATCATAGATAACATCTATTTAGTTGCAAATAATCTGGCATTGGAGGGGAGATGATAGCAGGAAAGAACCACCATATTTCTTGAAAAACATAATTAAATGAATGCAAAAATCAAAACTGCTCAATTCAATTACTTGTTAATTTACAACCATACTAATTTACAGGGTTTATATAAAATCGAACAGCAGGTCTTTAAATTGCTCTTTGATACTTTTAGTCCTTCGAAAACTCAATTTCTAATTTTTTTCTTGAAGCCGATGTATCCTAATTATACATCACATCATTTCCTTTCCTCAAGGCTATTTATTATAAAATTTATAATTTGTTTCTGTCAAATTCAATTAAAAGAAAAAAAGCCAATTAAAAATCTTAAAGGCGTGCTTTGAGGTTGATTAAATGTGATTTAGTCATAAAAAAGGCTGATAGAAGAGTGGTTGTGAACACAAATTCTAGGGTTAGATTACTTGAGGGCCATTTACAAGCTGTGTGAATTATTTAACTGCTTTGAGATATTTTTCCCTTCTGTAAATTGTGAATATTAATACTTCTAAAATAAGCCTTTTTGAAGTCAGTGGGCATTTAATTGTTGAAATCAGAAAATGTAGACCAATTTTATACAAACTTTGGTCTTTCCTGATAGGTCAATCAGTAGTTGTCTTTAGCAAGCAGTTCTGGAACACCAAATGCCTGAAAAAAAGCTGTATGCTGAACAATAAAAAAAAGCTGTATTGTGAACCAAGGTGTTTAAATAAAATTAGAAAAAATAGGGGCCAGAGAGATAGCATGCAGGGAAGACATTTGCCTTGCATGCAGAAGGACGGTGGTTCAAATCCCAGCATTCCATATGGTCCTCTGAGCCTGCCAGGAGCAATTTCTGAGCATAGAGCTAGGAGTAACCCTGAGCTCTGCTGGGTGTGACCCCAAAAACAAAAACCAAAACAAAAAAAATACATTAGATAAAATATATGGACAAAAGGGTAAAATATAGGGGGTCAAAAAGATAGTGCAATGGTTAAGGCACTTCCTTTGCACAGGTTGGATTAAATATTCACAAAAAGTTCTCCCTGTCCTCAGGAGTGAAAGATCCCTAAATACAGAGCCAGAGTAAGCCCTGACTTACTTGGGAGCATGTTCCCCCCATATTATACAAAATGGATTAAAATTTAATCATCACTTACTGACACATATAACACAGATTTCAAAAATGAAAGGTAGAAGGTAAGAGGAGAGAGAGACAGATAAAAATTTATGGAAAGACAGTTACTTGCTATTGATATATCAGGGAGACTTCTGTGACAAAGAAGAAACTTAAAGATGAGAAACATTTAAAAATACTAGTGCTGAGGATGACAGGAAAAACATGATAAAGAGAAAAGCAAAAAAGGTAAATGCATAAACTATTGAAAATTATCATTTGATTGACATTAACCTTTCATGAAAGTAAGTCATGAGAAGGTGGTAGCAATAGGTCATGAAGGGATATTGAATGCCTGGCCAAACAACAGAATTATTATTATTGTCTTTTATTAAAAAGGACTTTTATTACAAAATCCTTCATAGTTGGGTTTCAGATATACAATGAATCAGGGTTAGTCACACTACCAGTGTTGACCTCCTTCCACCATGTTCCTAGAGTGCATGCCAACCACCACCCTTTGCCCCCCCCCCCAACCTGCCAGTATAGTAGGCTCATTTAAAGTTTATATTGTTAAAGTTTTGGTCTCTTGATTACATTGTTGTTGACTTTAGCTTGGATATTTATTCCTGTTCTTTGTTTTTCTTCTTATCTCTACCATTAGACCTGAGACTGCATGGTCCCCCATTCTTTCATTTTTGTGTTTCTTCTCCATTCAGTTTATTTTCTTATCCTTGCTATATTCTGGAGTCAAGGGTGTTCAAGACAAGTCCCAATTAGACCATTGCATTTCTTCATGCCATTACTCTAAAACAGTGGTCCTCAAACTACGGCACACGGGCCACATATTGTATTTGCTCCCGTTTTGTTTCTTCACATCAAAATAAGATGTATGCAGTGTGCATAGGAATTTGTTTGTAATTTTTGTTTTTACTATAGTCTGGCCCTCCAATGGTCTGAGGGACTGTGAACTGGGCCCCTGTTTAAAAAGTTTGAGGATGGGGCCGGGCGGTGGCACTGGAGGTAAGGTGCCCGCTTTACCTGCGCTAGCCTAGGATGGAACGTGGTTCGATCCCCCGGTTTCTCATATGGTCCCCCAAGCCAGGAGCGACTTTTGAGTGCATAGCCAGGAGTATCCCCTGAGCGTCACTGGGTGTGGCCCAAAAACCAAAAAAATAAAAATAAAAAAAAATAAAATAAAAAAATAAAAATTTTGAGGACCCCTGCTCTAAAACAAAATATAAGTGATATCATACTGTATTTATCCTTCTTCTGACTTACTTCATTTAACATATCTTCCAGAACCATCCATGTTGCTGCAAATTGAATGATTGCACCTTTCCTTGGAGCTATGTAGTATTTTATTGTAAATATGTGCCACATCTTTATGATCCACTAGTCTGTTGTTAGACATCTAGGTTGATTCCAAGTCCTAGCTATTGTACTGAGTGCTGCAATGAATAGTGGTGTGTATACATCATTGTGGATGAATGTTTTTTGGGTTTTTTTTGTTTGTTTGTTTGTTTGTTTTTTTGGGCCACACCCGGTGATGCTCAGGGGTTACTCCTGGCCACGCACTCAAAAGTCGCTCCTGGCTTGGGGGACCATATGGGAAACCGGGGGATCGAACCGCCCTCCGTCCTAGGCTAGCAGGCAAGGCAGGCACCTTACCTCCAGCGCCACGGCCCGACCCCGGATGAATGTTTTTCTGTCCTGGGAATAGATACCCAAAAGAGGAATTTCTGGATCAGATGGCAGCTCAATTTTGAATTTACTGAGAACCTTCCATACAGTTTCCATGAAGGTTAGGCCAGGCAGCATTCCTACTAGCAGTGGATGAGAGCTACTTTCTCACCACATCCCCACCAACACAGATTTTTCCCAATATTTTTGATATCCTCACTAGTGTAAGATAATATCTCTTTGAACAACACAGAATTATTTTGAAAAGATGAAGAAAAATTTGAACTTTTGATATGAGTAGTCTTATCAAAATAAAGCTTAATCTCATAGGAAAGTAAACAATAGTGGATAAGTAACTATGAACTGATTAAAGTAAGAGACAATAAAGTTTCAGGAATAACAGGAGTTACTCCCAATAAAAAAAGAGAGGGGGGGGCCGGAGAGATAGCACAGTGGCGTTTGCCTTGCAAGCAGCCGATCCAGGACCTAAGGTGGTTGGTTCTAATCCTGGCATCACATATGGTCCGTCCGTCAGTCCTTCCGCCCCCCCTCTCGTGCCTGCCAGGAGCCCTTTCTGAGCAGAAAGCCAGGAGTAAGTCCTGAGTGGTTGGTTCAAATCCCGGCGTCCCATATGATCCCCTGTGCTATTTCTGAGCAGATAGCCAAGAGTAACTCCTGAGCACCGCCAGGTGTGGCCCAAAACGAGAGAGAGAGAGAGAGAGAGAGAGAGAGAGAGAGAGAGAGAGAGAGAGAGAGAGAATGGGGCTGAAATCATCTGCCTTCCCCGCGCTCGCCTAGGATGGACCATAGTTCAATTCCCCGGTGACCCATATGGTCCCTCAAGCCAGAAGTGATTTTTGAGTGCATAGCCAGGAGTAACCCCTGAGTGTCACCAGGGTGGTCCCCCCCCAAAAAAAACAAACAAAAAAACAAAAAGAGAATGTATACACAATCCATGTAAATAGATTCTAGAATATTACCCCCAAATTATAAAACAATGAGATACTTTAAAAATACACAGATATTGGGGGACCAGAAAGATAGCATGGAGGAAGGGCATTTGTCTTGCATGCAGAAGGATGGTGGTTCAAATCCCGGCATCCCATATGGTCCCCCGAGCTTGCCAAGAGTGGTTTCTGAATACAGAGCCAGGAGTGACCCCTGAGCACTGCCGAGTGTGATCCCAATACCAAAAACACAGCTATAATAACTTCATCACTGAAGCTAATTCACTAAGTCTAGAGTGAATTTCTAAATATACATTTAGAAATTGTGATTTTGATGGCAGGTTGCTTTTGGTAACCAGTCACCTGCACATTTATGATTACGAAGTAAAAATAGTCTACACTAGTTTCAAGGGTCAGAAACTAAGAAAAGTATTAATATAAAGAAGAAAAGGAAGAGGAATTAAGTAAATAGAGATAATAGCAATTGAAGCAAGAAGAGAGCAAAGCTGAGGACAATTTATGTGTTCATAAAGACATATATTTTTAGAAAGATGGACCAATTGGCCTCTAACAAATGGAATATAGCCCTCTGATATGAAAAAGGCAAATGCAATCCCTAGAAACACTTTTACTCTAAAATTATGAGTGATAAGAAGAATGAATCATGACCTGAGATGCAGATGAAAAGTAAAAAAGAAAGAAAATCAAAGAAGACAGTATATTCAAGGAATGGCTGTTCTCATACAGAAGTAGAGAGGATAAAGGGGGCTGGGAAAAAAAAAGATTTACACTCAAGAATTATCAGTGAATAAAAGTTTATGCACATAGGTACCATGCACAGAGGTAGCTTGCAGTCATAGCATTTCTTGGTAGTTGTACAAGATGTAAAGACTTGCATGTGGCCAATCTCGGTTAAATCCCAGTGATTACAGATGGCCCAATGAGTATAGATCCAGGAATAGGACAGAGCACCTCTTCGTGTGACTCTAACCCTAACCTGTTTCAATATGGAAACAAGTTTGTTAGTGCAATAGAGGACAGAAAATTTCTTGATAAGGCAACAATATTAAGATAAGTGAGATCTTTATGGTGGTGAAAGCAATGTTTCACCATTGAAGAGAATGACTCAGAGAAGACAAATATTTAAGAATTTCAACTATGGGTTTTAAGAAAAATATAAAACATTCTTGCTATAATTTTCAGAGACAGAAGAGGGGAGGGCTGGAAGGTCCAGCTCACGACATGAAGATCAATACAAAGAGTGGTGAGTGCAGTTAAAGAAATAACTACACTGAAAACTATCATAGCAATGTGAATGAATGAAGGAAGTAGAAAGCCTGTCTAGAGCACATGAAGGGGTGGGGGGAGGAGGAGGGAGACTTGGGACTTTGGTAATGGTAATGTTGCACTGGTGTGAAGGGGGTGTTCTTTACATGACTGAAACCAACCACAATCATATTTGTAACCAGGGTGTTTAAAGATATCAAATTAAAAAAAAAAGAAAAACATCTTTAAAAAATAGAATTAAGGTAAATGTGGAAAACCAAATGAAACAAGTTCCAATAGAAGGAAAGATAGAATATACTTGAAAAGGCTGGCTTTGTTGAGAATGAATTATTACTTCCTTAACTAAAACAACAGGAAAAGAAGCAAAAAATAAATAAATAAAAAGGAAAAGCAGACAAACTGTCACATAAAACCAGGGAATTTAAGCAAGATAACATTAGTTTTCATAAATTATAGGATGATAGCAGAAGGTATGGCGTACAAGACTTCAGACTAAAAGGATGTTTTGAAGATTATTTAAGAATCAGCTTGGGAGCCGGGAGGTGGCGCAGGAGGTAAGGTGCCTGCTGCCTTGCCTAGGACGGACCACGGTTCGATCCCCCGGTTCCCATATGGTTCCCCGTGCCTGCCAGGAGCGACTTCTGAGCGCGTAGCCAGGAGTAACCCGTGAGCGTCACTGGGTGTGGCCCAAAAACCAAAAAAAAAAAGAATCAGCTAAATAAATAAATAAAGGAGGCAGATAAAGATACTCCAAAATATTTCTGAAAAGCAGAGATGACCTAGTTTAAGTTAAAAGGAATACTGGGTAAAAAATTGGACATAAGATACTAAACAAAAGTAGTCAGAGGGAGAACAACAAATACTGGATGATCTCACTCATCTGTGGTATTTGGAGAAACAAAGCAAGATGATAGACTATAGAACCAAGTAAGCTCGGATTACTAACTAATGGGAGTTTCAGAGATTGGCATACATCAAAAGAATCAGAACAACTAGTGTTGGCATGGATGTGAGGAGAAAGGAACCTTATTCACTGGCATCTAATTCAAACTTTCTGGAAAACAATATGGATATTCTGTAAAAAAAAACAAAAACCTGGAAATTGAGCTTCCTTATGGTCCAGCAATGCCCTAGAAACACAAAAACACAATACAAGAATGAAATCTACTCTCTTATGTTTATTGTTTATTCTTATTCCAATATCTGGAAGCAGCCCAGGTCCCTGAAAAAGATGAATGAATAAATAAACTTTGGTATATCTACACAATGGATTACTATGCAGCTGTTATAAAAGTGAAGTCATAAATTTTGCTTATACCTGGATGTACATGGAGTATTATGCTGAGCAAAATGAATTAGAGGGAGAGGCATACATATAGGATAACTTCACTCATCACTGGAATATAAGGAACATAAAAAGAAAGTGTGGGGATATCCAGAGACAATACAGATAAATATCAGGAGGACCATTCCATGATAGGTAGCATGCCACAAAGAGCAGAGTGCAGTTAGAGTAGAGAAGGTCTAATATGGAAAGCACATTCATGGCTCCCATTCATTTGCAGTAATACAAGCCACAATGTCACAAAAGAAAAGAAAGCAGGGAAAGAGAAATAGTATTAGAGAGATAAAGAGGAAGATAAAAAAAGAGAAAGAGAAGAGTAAGAGTGTGAGAGAGAATATTTGTGTAAAGTAAAATGCCTGCCCCAAAGGCAGGTGGTAGAGGGTGACTAGAAGGGAAGAGGGCCTTAGGGAGGGTGAGGGGGAAACTGTTGACACTGGTGGTGGGAAATGCACACTGGTGAAGGTTGTTATACCATGTATGACTGTAACTCAATCATGAACAATTTTATCCGTGGGAAAAAAAAAACTTATGAACAACCTTGTAACCATGGTGTTTAAATAAAAAAAATTGGGAGTGACAGGTAAAGGATGGATGAAGAGGCATAGGCTAAGAAAATTGGTGAAGGGTATTGGACACTTTGGTGGTGATGAGATGGGATACCATAAATCACACTGTCAATGTTAACACTATTGTAAACATTTTGTCTAAACTACAATAATAATTACAAAAATAACAAGCAAACTAAAATATTATTTAAAATAAATTATTCTATTCCAGAACAGCATTCATTGAGAGGCAAGAAAGATGAAAATTGTGTGTGACATGGATTGGTCAAATTACTAAAGGAGTGGACTGAGTTTGTGAGGACAGTAAGGGAGATAATAAAAATATTCTTGGAATGACCAATAGCAGTGAGAAAGGAAGGGAGTCACAATGAAGATAAAGAACAATTTTGAGTGAGAAGCAAGAAGAAAACACAGTGAATTTGTATTTAGAGAGAGAATCAAAAGAAGATGGTGACTCAGGAGAAGGTATGATAAAAAAATAGTAACCATATGATTATGAATTGAAATGTGGGGGATGTAAGTAAAAAACAAATTAAAAAATAGAAAAATAAGGGGCTGGAATGATAGATAGGGTGTTTGCCTAGCACGGGGCTGACCCAGGATGGACCTAGGTTCGATCCCTCATGCCCCATATGGTCCCCCAAGTCAGGAGCGATTTCTGAGAGCATATACAGGAGTAATCTCTGAGTGTTACCGGGTATGGCCCAAAATAAAAAATATAGGAAAATAAATAACAGGGTCATGGTACCTATAAGTGCAAAAGAACAATCTTGTTTTTGCTGTTCTCCTAGTTTGAAGGAATGGTGTCTTGTTATGGGTTGTAAGGAAAATACTCTTTTATTAGGCAGGCATTTTCTATGGTTTTCCTTGAAAGGAAACAGCTTATACATTGCTACAAAATGACTTTAACTGCCATTTTCCTTTATTTAACTGTGAATTTTGTGACCTATAAATTATTAAGTACTGCTTTATAATCACAGACACTTTGCCAACGATACTTTTTAAAAGAAAGTTATGAAGCAATTACTTATGTCTTAGATTACCTGTCCTTACTTCCTATCTTGCTAGTTCTAAAAATCCTACAATTTTTTCACTTAATTATGGATTTTATTTTAATATTATAACAATATATTAAACACAAATTATTGTTTTTGATTATATAGGTATACAAACATTTGAAAATAAATGTGTAGGCACTTAATCATAAGTTGGAAGTATCTCAAAATATTAAGTATGGAAATAAATAACACATGGAAAATGTTGTAAATCAGGAATGGAATTTATAGCTAAGAACTTGGGATATGGCCAATTAGAGAGATACAGGATCATTTTGTTGACATCTTTTTGAGATGGTTCTTAAATCAGGTCAAGGCAGATAAGGTGTTTTCACTGCTATAAATATCCGAAGATAAAATATCCATGAAAACTAATTTTCTATCTTTTAATTGAGTTTTATTTCTGGCAACAGTTTGAACACAACATTTAGAGACACTTGAAAAACCAGAAATTATATTTTCATCAGCCAAAAGTTGAATGGAAGACTTCAGTCATATATTTAAAAAACTGAATGTGCTCATAGATCAAAGCAATAAATATGAATGACTGTTTTATGTAGTCCTCAAAGAACTATAAAGCAATGTTTCATTGGCAATTTTCTCAAACAAATTAAGGATTGGGGTGGGAGAGGAAAGTCTTTTAAAAGAATATAGTAATACAGAAAAATAAGATTTAATATCAAAAAATCAATTTGGAGAAAATCAATCAAGAAAAAGCATGAAAAGCTCTGCTCCTGTATGCAAAAATAGTAATTGGGAATGTCCTTAAATTTCTAGATTGCCATTACAGGGAATGACAGTAGTGTGTACAGGTAGAACCAACCACATTGAAAAATCAAACTATGCAATAAACTTGAGAAACAATGTCAAAATGATGATCTTAGAAAATGGTTTCAATTGTACACTATACAGATTATATCTTCTACCAATACCCCAATGAAACCTATTCTTGATAGGTATCACTATGTAAATTCATTTCACTACTATTTCCTCTTGTCCCCTGCCAGCATAAATGATAAGCTTAGCAAGTGAAAATGAGTTTAGTTATGTGGCAAAGTCTGAATGTACCAGAAATCATGTCACCTTTAGGCACAAGGTATTAAAGTAAGTCCTACTATTCTACAGTTTAAGACTTGCCTGATCGATTTCTCCTTCTAGAGTATTTTAACATGTAATGGGGAAGACAAGAATTAATGAATCATATTCTCCTGACAATAGTCTAGACATTAGATCATGGTTGATAGCTGCCTGATGCTAGAAACTGAGTTGTACCTCTCCAAAATTCAGATGTGGAAGTCCAACCTTTGAAGTAATGATGTTTGGAAACAGGGTCTTTGAGAGATAATTACTTTATGGAGGGACAACTCTTAGAATAAAGAAGGCACACAACAGACTAATTTTTTTTCACTTTTTCCTGAAACTACCACATCCATGCCTCTTTCCACATAGAAACCAATTGAATTTAACAGTTTTTTTTAATAATAATTTTTATTTTGACCAAAGTGGATTACATATCTTAAGAAAGGAACAGGATTTTACTTTTGCCCTTATAAGTATTTAACTGTAGCTACATAAAAAGCAGTGGTTTGATATAAGGATTTCTAGAAGCACTGATTCTAGAAAGGCCCTTCTCTGCTACAAATGATCAGTTCCTTTTCTTTTCTGCTATTGTATTTCTATAATTTTTAGTGACTGATTCCAAATTCTAAATGCTCTAAAAAATAACAAGGAAAACATAGAATGACTACACATCATTTCAGGTACAAAGATTTCTAGTTTGAATCTTTTAAAGCTGAGGTAATATGTACAAATCTAAACAGAGGATGAACATGCATATTGTTTTAAAAAATATTTTGCTTCCACCCCTGCTATTGGCAGTTTGTAGAAAAGACTGCATTGTGTACACAGGGACTGTTCTAAAACTCAAGTGGAAGAGATTGTTCATAGTCTACAGAGACATCCTGGGGTTTCCCTTAGGTCCTCAGGCAGTTTTTTTTTTAATGTTTTCTTTTCAGCAATGGAACTGGAAGTATGTTACAAAAAGCAGTCCATTGCCAAGGACATGTGAAACCTGTTAGATTGGTCATTCTGGATCCTAGTCAAGCACATAGTGTTATTAGGTAAGGTTACTTTTATTTTGCCTTAATGGAAGCCTCAATCTTGTTTTGACAAAAGCAATCTTATGGTATTTTTCCATTTTTATTTATAAGCCATGGTTGTTTCTGTAAGCTATAAAATTTGAGGTGACAATGGCATACTTATTATTTTGACGTGAGAATGATCATAACATCAGAGTTCCAATTAAGACTACATAGCAAACCACCACAAAACTTAGTGGTTTAACATAATTTACTATTTTTCCATACTCTTACAATCTGATTTAGGCAGTTTTTTAATTGATACTTGTTTATATTTCTTTTGCTCTGTGTGCTATTTCCTCAGTTTTTTTCCTGGAGTCAAAGTGGGGATGCCTAAAACAATGGCGACTGGACAAAAATATTGGTTGGAATCTATGGTCATGCTTCACATGACTAGCTTGGAGTTTCAATTATTATGGTGGTTTTAGAGAAACTGAATCGTTTTAACCTTTTGGTTGGCTTCTAAAAAAAAGAGGCATAAATACTAATCTTCTAATAGACTCATGAGGGTAATTTTATTTTTTAATCATGTTATATTGGCCCAAGCAAGTTCAAAGTCAGTCTAGATTCAAAGAGAAGGAAAATTAACTGATAGCAGTTATTTTTGGAGAGCAGAGTTGAGTATTTCCAATTTACCCTGAGTTCTTTCCTTTCACTTTTATTTTTCCTCTGAGTTTTACTTAGTTTTCTTTTGAACTATATTTGGAATTTCTTTAAATATTGACTTTCAGATATCAGAAAAGAACCTGTGTGATCTTAAAAAGCTTCAATGATTTTGATCATAGTAATGGAATCTTGGTTGATATCTTTAATTTTGTTCAAGTAGGAAGAAATATAAGTGCTCAAGCTCAGATATGGTCCTAAGTAGAGAAATAGCTACTATAATATCAGAAGATTCCAAATATCTCATATTCATGTTATACATGGTTAGCTAGATCATATCATACTTGCATTTTTAATATATCACAATAAAACTTATAGACTCTTTGCTTAAGAGTTACTCCTGTAAGTGCATAGAGGATAGTATGAGGTGCTAAGAATCTAACTGGGGTCTACTAATTACAAAGCAAGTGCCTTAACCCCTGAACTATCTCTTTGGTTTCTATGTGGGTTTTGTTTTGTTTTGGTTTGGTTTTTGGGCCACACCCGGTGATGCTCAGGGGTTACTCCTGGCTATTCGCTCAGAAGTCGCTCCTGGCAGGCACGGGGGACCATATGGGGAACCGGGGGATCGAACCGCGGTCCATCCTAGGTTAGCACAGGCAAGGTAGGCACCTTACCTCCAGCGACACCGTCCGGCCCCTCTATGTGGGTTTTTTTTTTTATTGAAAACTTACTTAGATTTAAGGGGAGAGAAAGATAGGGAGTATGTACTCAATAGTGAACTCAGTTTTCTCCAGAGCAAGCAAAGCAAGCAAAGAGAAGACAAGTAAGCATTTACACATTTAAGGGAAAACATGTATCTTGCTTGAAGAGTAAGCCTCTATGTAGGATTTTATAAAAAAAAAAGGAATTTATAATTGCCTACTTCCTCTTTTTATTCAAATTACTTTTTCTTTTCTGATCCATGAATCACTCCTTCCATAAGACTACTGACTGATGAATCAGAAAGAAGTCAGTATATTCTAATGAGTCTAAAACAAGAGAAAAGCATATCATTGCCAGAGATCAAAACCAAACCCTAAATTACAAGCTTGGTCTAAAATGCTGTTTAAAACATTAGAATTTAATTTAAGGAACATAGCTTTATCCTGACTCATTTTAACTGCACGTTTATCCTACCAAAGACAGTGAGTGAATCTTACTGTGAATCACCGATCTTTAAAACTTTGGTTCATGGCAGCCAGGTAGTATAAAAGCCACAGAAGTCAAAGTGCCTTCCCTACTAGACATTCTGGGAAAGAGAAGGGGCTGTTAGTGGGCTTGACAGTAGACCCATGAGGGCAACTTTTTTTTATCATGTTACATTGGCCCAAGCAAGTCCAAAGTCAATCTAAATTCAAAGAAAAGTAAAATACAGAGTATAGTTCATTTTCTAGCAACTTTCTTTTTCTTTTTTCTTCTTTTCTTTTCTTTTCTTTTCTTTTCTTTCTTCCTTTTCCTTCCTTCCTTCCTTCCTTCCTTTCTTTCTTTCTTTCTTTCTTTCTGATTTCATTTATTTTATTTGAACTCTTAAATTATGATCTACTAGGAATAATATTCAACTAGAGGATTAAATGATTAATATTTAACAGTCATAACCACAGATAAGAATTGATAGAACATGGCTACTATTTATCAGACACCTAGAGCAGCATTTCTCAATTAAGGACTACAGGATCCTGCAGGCCCTCAAGCTATTTAAAAAGAATCACATGTGAAAATCAGTAAAATTTGGATTGTGGCTGGGAATGGAGAAGTCACCAAGTGAGACTAGGGATCAACTGATAGGAAGGAACCACAGGAAGGAAACAAGTTTAGATGAGGGCCAAATTCAAAAAAGGATCAAGAAACACTGGTTTACAGAATAGCTCTATAGAAGTATTGAATATTTCAGGCCTAACTAAATGATTGGTTCAAATTTTTCAGTTATTGAGAGAGGTTTGACACTGGTGCTAACAAATCACATCTGTTTAACAAACCCAAAATACTAAGGTAAATAAATAAGCATCGACATTCTAAAAACAAGTTTGGCTATGGGGAAAATATATATTAAACTTTCCTTCTCATAAAGCAGCTTGTTCACTCACTATTAAAGGTAAATTTTTAAAAACAAAAATGCTTGTTCCCCAAGACCTCAAAATTTAGGATAATTTATATTACTAGGAAATGAGTGTACAATTTCCTAGTAATATAAATTATCCTAAATTTACTCATAAGGAGGGGCAACTTTCCAATCGTGAATTTTTACTTGTACATCCTTCTTACTATCTCGCTATGCAAAACTGCTCATCCAATTAAAAATAAAGGACACTGCAATGAGAGTGAGCCCCCTAAGCAGCAGAGGGTATGACATCCCTCCTGCCCCAGCAAAACAAAACAAACCCTCCAAAATGCAGGGAAAGGTAGAAGTAAACTACAAACCACTTCAACTATTTTAGGAAAAAGTTTCCTTTGCATGCTTGAAATTTCATAAAACTGAGCAGAATCTACTTGAGATTTATCAGAACTTTCTTCCTCAGGCATTAAGTAAACATTAAGGATTGTATAAGGTCAAAGTTCTCAAAGGAAGGCTGGATTTCAAAAAAAGCTGAATCGTGTGTTGCTTTCAGGGCGTATGGTTTTCAGACAATTTAGCTGCATTAGCTTACCTTGTGGAATGAGCAGTCGAAGAGGTCCCTGTGCTACTCACAATATTGAATAAACAGAAGCAAAGAAAAGATGCTCATTTTCCAGTTTTTCAATTTCAGTTCATGGGAACTTTCAAAATGTTATTCATACTTTGTAATGGACTAAGATAAGCCTGACACTAGATTTTTTTCAGT
>PVKC010017429.1:0-20220 GCA_004027635.1 Crocidura indochinensis | reverse complement strand
AGTGGCAATACACCTCCATACCTCACATAGTCTCTGTTAATGGTATGCTTCTGTAGTAAAGATCCTGGGGTCTGCTTATCCCATATTGCAGTCAGGATGGTGCAGAGCATCCTTTCGTTTCACCTCACACTGAAGGGGTAATAGAGAGAACCAGGTCCTGTAGTGCAGGTCATTGTTGTCAAGTCTTCTCAGTGTTACCAGAAGTTTCTTTTTAGGAGATCGATGTCAGACCTTTGGTAGTGTCTTTCCTGGTAGAGGATTTCTTCCAGATGTTGCTAATAGAAGACCTTGGATGTTTCATAGATAGCTTGTCTAGTTCTGCTGTGAATGGAGGATGCCCATTTCTCTGAGGCCTGTGCCAGGTCATTATATCAATGTTCAGGGTGTAAGGTACATTGTAATGAGATTTGTGTGTTCCTACCTCTATTAGATAAGAACTTATCTGTATGTATATTGTTTTCCCATTTTAATGTGTCTATGCAAACAAGGATCAATGCCATTTACCATTATAGGGGCATCTGGAGGCAATAGGAACAAGACCAGCAATCTCCATGACATAGTTCAATCATAGGCATTAAACTGAGGGACATTTCCACCAACATCATTACTGGACAGCTTACAAAGAAAAAACAAGATGAAAAGTGGAAAGAAACACCATGGCAAAGAATGTATAGAGAGAGTTATAGCTGTTAAAGAAAGTACACATAAAATATTCAGAAGATATATGTGTACAATATGCGTTTAATTTATGTCCTTCAAAATAGTTTTGGGATTGTTAGATCAACTGTATGACTTTGGCTGAGATTTGAACTGTGTGTTACTGAAGTTAAGAAAGGTAAATCTGGGGTACAGATAGTAGGGAGGAGTATAGGTTCGCGCGGGGGCTATCGCCCCCGCGCGGTTTGTAACATGTGAACTGGTAAGAAATTGACAGAGACAGCCTGAGTATAGATGAGCAGCTAATGTCACCCCCCAGATCAAACTCCACCACAAAAGCCGATCTCTGGAGCCGGCCTGGAAGTGGGGAAAACCCAGGGTGCCCCATAAGGTCCTCCCAGGAACCCACCAGGGGATCAGGAGGACAGAGGAAGAGGGGGATCGGGTGACCCAGGTCCGAGAGTGCCCCCACCCTAGGCCGGGCCAAGAGGCCCCTGGCACGTATGGAGGTCTCTCTGCCAGAGGCCAGCCCGAGCCGGCTGAGAATCCTGCTCCAGGAGATAATCTATTTTTTTATATAGACTTTTTAACTAAAAACCTTCTACGTTCTAAATTTGCTATTTTCTACTGGAGTATATGTCAAACATAAAAAGAAAAAATATCCAAGGCTATAGAAATCTCTAACCTAGGGTTTCATAGTTTGTACATGTATGATCAATATTATTTTATAAATCTTAATTTGTCTTACCTTCTATATATATGAACTTGATTTTAATTACTGGTATTGAAAAATCACCAATTTAGAGGAGTCATACAGATTTATTTATAGCAGTATAAATAAAAGAGATTTACTTATAGCTGTATAAATGAGAGAAGCAGTATAGGGAAGTTTAAAATTGACATTTTATTTTTTTAATAATATCTTTATTTAAACACAGTGATCACAAACATGATTGTAGTTGGGGTTCAGTCATAAAAAGAATGCCCCCCCCTTTACCAGTGCTACATTCTCCCCAGCAATGCCCTCCATCTTCCTCCTCTCCCACCCTTTGCCAGTATTCCAAACAGACAATCTACATCTCTAACTCATTGACTCTCTAACTCACTCTTTGTGGTGAGTCATGAGTCGGTCCTTCCAGATTACCCTCACTTATCTATGGGTTGTAAGGAAAATAAAAGACATTATTGTAATAATGCCTAGAAATGAGGGCCGAAGGACCAGCTCAAAATTGACTTTTTAAATCTATGTTATCTTAGAGTCATTTTTACATTTTTGAAAATTATGCCTCTTTAATTGATTTTTGTATTTAAATATATACTGTAATAATTCAGAAAGTTTAAATCAATCAATAAAAAGAAAATTGCACACAAAAGATCAGAAAGAAAGAAATAAGAAGATGAAAGACTAAGTAAAATAGGGAGGAGGATGGGTGGTAGATAAGCATCTGCCTCATCTTGTTATTCTGGAATTGATAACCTCTAAGAAACATTAAGCAGCAATGACACTCGGGCAGGAGTGTTCTTCCCTTATCAAGATGCTTGAAAAATAGCCAGGCAACAGGGAAAGAAGTAAACACAGCTACAAAAGTCAATCACATTACAGAAGTAGAACAGTTACAATTTCCTGAGAAGGAGAATAGTGATTTCACTGCTTGCACACATTGACATCCCACCAATCTGGTGTGCAGACAGGATTTGGGGCAGCCCCACTCTCTTTTCCTTCTGTTCAAATTTCAAAACAGAGAACAGAGCAAGAACACACAGTTCTGGTTTGGACATAAAATTTTCTAGCAAAAAAGAAAACCACTACTAACACAAAGGATATAGGATATCCTGATTAGCACATTAGTTGATTTTTACATATTACATGATTTTCTAAGGATACAATAATGGGCATTATTGACAGTTTAGTGACTCATGTTTTTAAATTAAATCTAGATGCATGTTTTAAGTTTGAGAATGTCTGAAAAACAGTTCTATCATATTCAGCACTAGCATGTGAAATTAAATATTAGTTGCACTTACTAAAAACCTAATGCTCTGGCTATTGTGGCAGAAACACCCAATGATTATGGGAACAGACTTGGAGACAGAATCCCTATGACACTGTACACTGATACATATTTTTGAACTAGAACAAGATAGTTCATCTTTCTAAAATTTCTTTTATCATGTAGAAAATTTTAATAAGAAAGAGCCTATGATAGTTGTGAGAATTAAATGTGTGGGTGAACCCATAGAGTTTCTCTTCAAAAATAAATACCAACTATTACTATTATGTGCCGCATAAATTCTACTGTGTTTAGATATTCATTAGCAGGTTACATAACTTTTGAAGCCTTTTTTGTTTATTTGATTTTGTGGTCTTTTTTTTTTTTTAATTTTGGTTTTGAGTCATACCTGGCAGTGCACAGGGGTTACTCCTGGCTCTATGCTCAGGAATTACTCCTGGTAGGCTCAGGGGAAAATATAGGTTGCCGGAGATCAAATCTATGTTAACCAAGTGCAAAGCAAACACCCTACCTCTATGCTTTTGCTCTGACCCCCAACTTTTGATACTATTTAAATAAGTTAAATATAATCTTTATTTTCCCTTAAGGGAGATAATTTATTTGCCATTTTAAAATACTATATTTTTGGATAAAAAGGAAACAGTTATCAGATAGTGAAAATTACAATCCTAATTATGCTAACAGGATAAATAGAACTGAGTTATGTCCAATTATCCAATTAACATTTATCATCAAAAGTAGAGTTGTTGGTCACTATCTAATCGCATGGTGTCCAAGTTGGAACCACATGACATATGGTCGAGGTGGAAGGTGAACCTGTATTACAAAAAAGGTATGAGCTCTTATCCCTAGTAGATAAGAGCTTGTTTTTATATGTATATTTCCCCCTTTTTTAGTATACCTTTGCAAAAAGAAATGGTGCTGTCTTATATTGCTGGTGTATTTGGGGGTGAGAGTGTCGGGCTTCATCTTCTCTGTGCCCTGCTTTTAACCTAAACTTTAATCCCAGGCAAGATTTTTCTTGTAGATTTTTGTATCCAGCAGAACCAAAACACCAAAATAGGTGAAGTTAAGGAAGTGAAGAAAGCAAACAAAGGATCAAGTATATATGTATATATACTTATATAATTGTTCTTTTCTTTTTTTTTTCTCTTACCTTCAAACAGTAATGCGTAATTTGAGCCATCTTGTTCTGCCTCACAAATTGAGGGAGGAATAATGGAAGGTACCAAGACCAAACAATCGTATGAACATTGAGTAGAAATAAAAAAATGATCAGACTTTAACACCATATCTAAAGCCAACTACAACAGAAACAATACCCAATCTACAACAGGCTAGACACAGAAGGGACCACTTTTACTAGCAGACCGGGGAACAAAGAAGGGATCATATGGAATGCAGGCTGGGAACAGGGATGGAGGGAGGAAAACATTGGTGGTGGGAGTGCCCCTGATTCAATGTCACTATGTACCTGAAATACTACTGTGAATGATTTGTTATCCACTTTGGTCAAAATAAAAATTATTAATATTAAAAAATAGAATTGTTCTCTTGGTGTAAGTTTTCATCACTTTTGGTAGGAACAAATGGGATAACAATGGACAGTACTGTCTGACAATTACAATATGAATTATAAAATTATTATAAAAGTCATTGAATTGTTATAATTTGCAAGTTTGTTAATGCTAGGAATTAATTAGTACTATACAATTGCATATTGAAGTTTACAGAGACAAATTTTATCTCAAAATTTATTCAGTCTTGTCATGCTTTACAAGAATAGGAATAAGCGTTAGATCACAAATCCTGAACAATCATTTTTATGAAAAATTATATCCAAAAATGACCTCATTTTTTAACTCACAGCAATGAAATGTCAGGACTATGACACTCAAACACTTCTGTTTTCTTTCTTCTTTCTCTCTTTCTCTCTTTCTTTCTTTCTCTTTCTTTCTTTCTATTTCTTTCTTTCTCTTTCTTTTTCTTTCTTTCTATTTCTTTCTTTCTTTCTTTATCTTTTTTCTTTCTTTTTCTTTCTTTCTTTTTTTCTTTTTTTCCTTTCTTTCTTTTTTTCCTTTCTTTCTTTTTCTTTCTTTCTCTTAAATATACTTTTTCCCTGAGGGATTCCAGAACATGAACACGGCAGAGGCCATCTTTGATTTCTTGGTCTCTTTTTTCTTGTTTGTGTTTTTTTGTTTTGGGGGGATTTGTTTTGTTTTGTTTTGGGGCCACTCCCGGTGACGCTCGGGGGTTACTCCTGTCTATGTGCTCAGAAATGGCTCCTGGCTTAGGGGACCATATAGGATGCTAGGGATCGAACTGCGACCCTTCCCAGGTCAGTGGCAAGGCAAATGCCCTATCACTGCATTATTGCACTGGTCTCTTTCTTTTTACAATTACATATTACGTTTGCTTGCAATCTAACCTGAAGTTATATATTTAGTTTTTCAAATAAATTTGGCTTTATCTTTTGTTTAATCTCTTTAAAATTTTCACTTTTGCCAATATTATCTTTGTACCTTTCAACCAACTGTCCTTTAGGGTTCTCAATTCTTTCTTATGCCACTAAACAAATCTTCCAATTCTTAATACCATTCTCACGGCGTTCTTAAAAGTAAAACAATATATTAGGCATGTGTCATTCGTAGAGTAATAGCTGATTATTTGTTGGCTCTATTCCAGATTCTTAGAACTCTTCTGCAAACAAAAATAGATCCTGCCATCTGGCTTGATAAAGACATGAAACATAAACAAACAAGCCAGCTAAACAAAAATGGGATCATCTTATGGACTAATGGTTGGAGAAGGGCAGAATGATGAGAATGGCTACTTTGAAACCCTGATGCTAGCAAAAAATAGACAGAAAGGCCACCTCTGAAACTATATTGAGATAAAGAAAAAAAAACACTGTAAAACTAGATATTCAGGGCTGGAGCGATAGCACAGCAAAAGGGCATTTACCTTGCACGCTATCCTACCCTGGATGAACCCTTATTCTATTCCTAACATCCCATATGGACTGCGAGACTGCCAGGAGCGATTTCTGAGCGCAGAGCCAAGAGTAAGCCTTGAGCTGAGTGCTGGTGGGTGCAATCCAACCACACACACACACACACACACACACACACACACACACACACAGATTAGATGTTCAGAATGTGGTTAACTTGAAAGAGACTATACATGTTTGGAGAGATGTAAGATTCTATTTGAAGTGACATTATAAAAGGAGTTAGCAATTATACAAAACTGAGAATTTCTAAGGAGATTCAAGATTCAGTGACAACAACTTGAACAAGTATGTTCAAGTGTACCTTAACACTCTGTTTCAATAATGAAAGCTTACCTACTGATACCTACTACAGCTGAACCCAAGCATTGCAACTCACATTTGAGGCTACATACAAATATGTATCTCCAAACTCTGCCACCCTTCATTCCTAAAGCTAAACCCTCCAGTGCACTGCTTTCCCCATTTACTGTTTACACATTCACAAATCAAATTATTACACCACATCTAATTGGCAGGTGCTGAATATAATAGAAACTAGAATGAAAAGCTATGCTTCAAATTTCTTACTTGAGAACAAAAGCCCTTTATGCCACATAGGAAGGGAGATCAAAAGACCATATTTTATCTCACAAATGGGAGATATTCATTAGATCATAGGGAAAGTTATTAGGTTCTGAAATGTACTAAAATTTCAACTCTATTATATGTGATTTATATATACTTCAACTCTATTATATGTGATTTATATATACTTCAATCTCTACTTCTTACAAATTACAAATAGCATTGAAACATGCTAAATGTAAAATGCTCCAGCATCTTGTATTCATGTGCAAGAATAAGAGGTGGAATGATCAATAGCACCAACAAATGACTTAATTCATGGAGTGCCTCTGAAGGACATTTAATCAGCTGGGCAATCTCTGTCAACATGATCAAGGGTTGCTTGTCACTATGTCGGATCTTTTTAAGATGATCAGCTGGCAGTGATGCTTGTCCTTTAGTACATCACTGTACTAAGGACCCACAGGTGGAGATAATTGGCCACTGAAAATAAAGGTAGAATACCAAGAGGCTGGCAGAAAATGAATTATTCTCACATCTGTCATTCAAAACTTATACTCTAATGCTTCCAGCCACCCATCACTAACAATGAAAACCTACTCAGAAATAGATGTAAAAATGGAGATATTTAAAATTTTATTAAATATACCAATAAAGATTTTATATCCTTAAATGTAGAATGCATTGCATTTGAAATTAACTGAATGTGTTCAGAGTTCCTCTCTTTAGCTATTATCAAATACTTATTTTCAAAATAATGTAATGAACGAAATCTACATCTTTTAGGACATTAATTAGTGCCCAGTATTAAAAAAATTCTTTTCAGATTTCTATTTTGCATCTGGTACAGAAATAATTAAACTCTACCCCACATAAAGTTCTACCTATTATAAGAAAAACACTTTGCTGTTTCCAGGCAATGCTTTCTGTGTATGAAAATAGCCTGGAGAAACACATTAAAATAAACAACTCAGCATTCCAATGCAAGATTCTAGTTCATTATTATGCCTCATAGGCTCAGGGATCTAATACATCTAATGATTCAGCAGTAACTGAACATTATTGTAATCTTCCCTGAACAGTAAAATCCTGATATTTTTGATGTTATCATATATATATATACACACACACACAAATATATTACATATGTGTATATGTGTGGAATGTATCTATAGAAATAAGATGCATCTCCCTGATGATTAATGATGCTGGTTATTTTTTCATGTTCCTTTTGTCCATCAGTATTTCTTCTTTCAGGAAATGCCTGTTCATTTCATCTGCCCAAATTTGCATATGGTTAGATTTTTTTTTTCTTGCTAAGTTCTACCAGTGCGTTGTATATCTTAGATATTAACCACTTATCTGATAGGTATTGGGTGAATACTTTTTCCTATTCTTTGTGTTGTCTTTGCATCCATCACCATTTCCATTGAAGTGCAAAAGCTTCTCTTTTCAATTTAATCCAATTTGTTGATATAATCACATACTACAGAGACTGACATTCATAACAACAACAACAACAAACCCAGAGCAACCAGATCCTGGGTAATTTGGGGGAAAGAGGACTCTCATTCATTGCTGACAGGCATGTCAATTGACTAAACCAGAATTTGGGGGAAAAAATATTGATATTTCTCAAAAAAAAAACACCTAGAAATTGAGCTTCAATATGATCCAGCAGTACCACTCTTAGAAATATACCTTAGGAACCTCAAAACACAAATCAGAAAAGCCCTCCAAATCCTATATTCATTGCAGCACTATTTACTCTTTGCCAAAATCTGGAAACAACCACAAGACAGATTAATAAATAAACTATGATATATCTATACAGTGGAATATTATGCAGCTGTTAGAAACAATTAAGTCTTGAAATTGCTTACACGGTGATGGGTATGGACAGTATTTTGCTGAGTAAAACAAGTCAGAGGGGGAAGATAGACATAGAATATTCTCACTTATTTGTGGGATATAAGAAAGAGAAAGTATGTTAATAATATCCAAATTATTGAGATTGAGATTGAAATTGAGATTAAGCAGGATCTTATGTGTAAATTCTACATCTTCATCCAATTATATAAATGGAACTAAGATTGTACCCAGATCTTGTAAATAATTCTTCAATAACATAGAAGTATTTTCTGTCTCTTTTAATTGCATCTACCTAGAAATGGAATAACGAAGTCATGTCCAATTTATTTATTTAAGTTTTAGAAATATACAGATTGTTTTTGATAATTACTTTCCTGCCAATACTTCATCTATTATTTAATAGATAAATATTATCTTCTTTCTTATGATTTACTCTCGCAATCATGATAAAATAAATAACTATAGATTTAATTTGCATATCTTCAAGAATAAGGAATGAAATATATTTTTCTTGTGCCTTTGGTTATCTGAATATCTTCTTTGTATATATAAAAACAATCACAGGCAGAATAATATTGCTACAAAAGTAGCAATAAAAATGAATATACAACCAATTGAGAAAGTAGTTGTCTATTTTTAAAACATGAAAATTTTAATTTCCACCTGGATTATAATTTTAAAAACTGAACATTAAAATGGTTAGTCAAAGCATAAACAAAATTTGGGCAGGAGAAATAATATAGTACATAAGACACATTCATAGCACAAGGTTGACCATGCTTCTAATCCTGCAACCTATATCATTCTTCAAACATTGTCAAGCATAATGTCTGAGCATAGGCACAGAGTGAACCACGTGCTTCCTTGTGTATGGCTCAAAATGAATGAATGAATAAGTAAATAAAATTTTTCCAGACTACTGGAAAAAGTTTTTTTATTGAGTGATATGATTTGCAATTATGAAATACATTATTTTGCTAATAACTTTGCAGAATTATATTATAAAATTTATCAAAAACATGTATAGGCTTCAGATTTAGATTTTACAATAGAAAAATATATCTACATGTATTACTCATAGTTTTATTGATTTCTATCTATAAACAGCTATTGGTAAATTTTAAGAAATTGACTCACATAATCTTGCATGTCTCTCAAATCTGGAATCCTGACTGTAAGTAACAGGATATAGAATTTCTATGTTGAAAACTTGAGCCAGAAATCTTTCTTGGGGAAATGTTTTTGCTCTTTTGTTCTCCAAATTATTGGTCAAGGTCTACTAACATTTTTGAGAGAAAATCTCTTACTTTATCATTCAAAGGATTTAAATTCTCAAATTTAAATTTATATCCACAAATCATTGGGATATCTAAACTAGTTCTTTTAATGAATGCCTGTCTCAAATACAGACAAGGGGTGGGGAAGGTTAGCGATGGGGGTATTGGTGGTGGGAAGGTTGCACTGGTGAGGGGGGTGCATTTTTTTTTATAACTGAAACCCTACTGCAAACATGTTTGTAATCATTGTGCTTTAAGAAAAATATATTTAAAAAAAAATGGTCACTACTGCCTAGCTAAATTGGCACAGATTAATCATCATAGATATCAATTTTCCTGGCAGTTGTCTAAAAATGAGCACCTATTTCAACAAAATTCACTGAAGGCACTTTTTATGAATTTGATGTCTTTTTAAAAATATTTTAAGTAAACAAAGAAGAGACTAACAATAATATTTTAAAGAAAAGTACTGAAAATTAGATGACTTTTAATACAATAACACATATCACTATCTGCACTGAATATTATATCTTATAATATAAATAAAGAAATCAATAAAGGATCAAAAGGAGAGTACAGTCGGGAGGGTACATTTTCTTGTATGTGGCTAACTAGTGTTCTATCCACAGCACTAAATAAAGTAGGAGTCAGGAAATACCTAAATACTTGAGTATAAGCTGAACTTGGCTTATACTTGGGTCATACAGGTTATTTGATTCTGTGTGTTACATAGTCTCCAGTCATTTTCTGCCATATGCTGGAAGGGGCAGTGCTTCAGCTCAGTCCACAAGTCTCTGCTGAGATGAAGAGGTAAGCAGCTGAACTGAACTATTTTTTGGTCTTGTTTTGTTTTGGTTTTATTTGGTCTGGTGTTGGGTCATACCGAGCAGCTCTCAGGACTCACTCCTGGCTCTATGCTCAGAAATCACTCCTGGCAGGCTTGGGGGACCATTTGGGATGCCAGGATTCGAACCACCATTCTTTTGCATGCCAAATTAAGCTACCTCTCCGCCCCCTCCACTGATCTATTTAACCCACAAAATTCTGTGCTTTGTATGAGACCTATTGCAGTGATGATGATATCTGCCAACCCAGTAATGATGACGATGTCTGTGCTGATACCCTCACATCAAATACAGCTCAAACTCTGTTGAGGAGAAGGAATTCAGTTTTAAAGGATTTTAACCTTTGTGATTTAGCTTGATTACCTGTCAAGTTATGGTTTTCTGCACTTTATTCAAAGTTTTAAAGTTATTGTTGCTAGTTTACAGTTTTTCTTTAGCAATAAATATTGAAAAACTTTAACCTACTGATGCCTCAATTATTGTAATTGTTTTGGGTATATATTTTTATTTTTGAAATTTAACAGTGGCTGCTGCATTTTTCACTTTGGCTTATACTCGAATCACTAAATTTTCCCAGTTTGGGCGGTAAGATTAAAGGGTTCGGTTTATACTTAGGTCAGCTTATACTCGAGTATATAAGTAAGCCCTGAGCACCAACAGATGTGACCCCTAAAACCAAACAAAAACCAAATATAACAAAGAAATTAATAAGAAATAGAGTCCAGATATATTTCCTGAATAATTGTTTCTTTTTTGTTTGTTTGTTTGTTTGTTTTTGGGTCACACCCGGCGGTGCTCAGGAGTTACTCCTGGTTCCATGCTTAGAAATTGCTCCTGGCAGGCACGGGGGACCATATGGGGCACCGGGATTCGAACTGATGACCTTTTGCATGAAAGGCAAATGCCTTACCTCCATGCTATCTCCCGGGCCCCGAATAATTGTTTCTTAAGTAAAAAGTTCATTCTTAAGGTAAAAATAGTTAACTAGAACAAATTAAAATAAACATTGAACATAGCAAATAAAAATATAAATATTATATCAAGTTAAATTTGAAATCACATAAAATTCTAAATCTTCTGGAATGAAAAAAAATTATTTTACAATCCAGGAAAGATAAATTTTAATTCAGGCAATAGCAATAAAATCTAGCTTATGAAAGAAAAAAGTGAAAATTTACAATTCTTTAAAATTAAATAATTTCTGTTCTTTAGTCAAAGGACATCTTAAATAAATAATATGCAAGGTCCAAACTGGAAAATATATTTACAGAACATCTGTATAGCAAAATATATTTTTAAAATGATAAAATGACAAAAGTGAAGAAAATATTTGAATGTATATATTTTAAAAAATGATCCATGGAAGACAATTAATATATGAAAATATATTCAATACTATCATAATAAAAATGTTATTTTAACAGAACTGGTACAACTTTAAACCAATTAAAATGAGTAAAGTAATAAAAATGCATAAAGTAAAAGAAATCAATTCAGATTAGATTAGAATATGCAGCAAAGTATAATTTCACATATTCTGGAAATATGAAATGATTTGATTCCATTGAAGAACTTTCTACTATTTATAAAGTTAACACATCTAGTTCATGACTTATGCATAGGAGTATGGCTAACAGTACTATATAACTAACTTCTTGCTTCACATATGTTTGCATAACCAATAGTATGCTTTAACTAATTAAAAATAAATCTGTGGTTTCTTGAATAAAGTTAGGTACAAATTATGCATATCCCTATTATATTTATATGAAAATTTTGATCAAAATTTCTAAAGCAACATCAATTATGTTTTGGTGGAAGGTTCTCTAGGGTTTTCTGGAAAAGGTTCTCTAGGGTTTTTCTCTAGGTTTTCTGGAAATATTTTCTGAAAAGATTGAAAGTGTACATGATCTTTCCTGTCCTAATAAGTTAAGAATCAGTACATAGTTTCCTTCTTATTTTCATTTTTATAGATTCATTATAGGCTAACAGAATTTTGGCATTTCAGGAATTTGCACTACCATGTCTATATTTATAATTATTACATTACCACCACCAAATTTCCAGAGTCTTCTATCACCAACAGACACCTCTCTTTTTCTCCCAACTGTCTTTGGTAACTACCATAATTTTTCCTAATATAGGAATTAGGGTTTTTTTGGTCTTGTATATCATTCACATTAGTAATTCAAACTACATTAGTGAAACCATCGGTAAGTATATTTGTTTCCTTATTTGTTTTCTTATTTCACTTAGCATAATCACAAAATGGATCTTATTGTTCCCTAAGCATAATTTTATTTTTTAATATGAAAGTTGTGATATTCCAATGTATATATATACATATATATACTGTATATATATACAGTACATATATATACAGTATATATATACAATATATATACTGTATATATATACAATGTATATATGCTACAGATTTTTTTTTTTTGGTTTTTGGGCCACACCCAGTGATGCTCAGGGGTTACTCCTGGCTATTCGCTCAGAAGTTGCTCCTGGAAGGCACAGGGGACCATATGGGGAACTAGGGGATCAAACCACGGTCCGTCCTAGGTTAGCGCTGGCAAGGCAGGCGCCTTACCTCCAGCACCACCGCCCGGCCCCTATGCTACAGATTCTTTAAAAAGGCATTGAGATTAATTTAATTCTACATTTATCTACCATTAATAATAAACTTTGAATACAAGGTTTGAATGTACTAGTATTAGTATTTTCATATTATTTATACAAATGCTTTGGAGTGTTACTTGGGCATTATCTTGTTATATATATATTTCCATAAAAAATAGGATTTTAGGGGCCCGGGAGATAGCATGGAGGTAAGGCGTTTGCCTTTCATGCAAAAGGTCATCGGTTCGAATCCCGGTGCCCCATATGGTCCCGCCGGGAGCAATTTCTGAGCATGGAGCCAGGAGTAACCCCTGAGCACTGCCAGGTGTGACCCAAAAACCAAAAAGATAATAATAATAATAGGATTTTAATTGATTAGTATAAAATGTAAGTGGAACACTTTATTTAACTCAATATCTTTAGATAAACTATTAAACATCTTTATTTTGCTTATAGTATTTTAGTTGTGTATTATATATTACCTTTAGATATATCATCATCTCCCAATGTTTGCAAATAACATGAAATGCATGAATAAAACTTAGGAGGTGTCAAGAAATAAAGTTCATATATGACAAAAACAAATAACCTATGATACACTTAAGAAAAAGAAAAGAGGGGCCCGGGAGATAGCATGGAGGTAAGACGTTTGCCTTTCATGCAAAAGGTCATCGGTTCGATTCCCGGTGCCCCATATGGTCCCCCGTGCCTGCCAGGAGCATTTTCTGAGCATGGAGCCAGGAGTAACCCCTGAGCACTGCCGGGTGTGACCCAAAAACCAAAAAAAAAAAAAAAAGAAAAAGAAAAAGAAAAGAAAGGTACGGGAGCTGGTTGCATATATCCTTGTATGCTGGAGGACCAGGTTTGATTCTCTGAATCACATTGTCTGCCAAGCCCCAGGCATGTGACTCTTGAAAACAGAACTAGAGTTATCACCCAAGGACTACTGCGTATGTTTTGTAATTAAATCCCAGGACCTCATGTTTCTTCTAAAAAATATAGCAAAAATAATCAGCCAAATTTCTGTTGGGAGAAATTGTATTTAGCCTCATATGTGGCTAAATAGGGCCTGAACCCCAGCACTACATATAATCCCACGAGCACTGCCAGAAGAGACCCTTGAACAGAGCCAGGGGTTAAAAGCTGAGCAACAAAAGGAATAGTGTCCATAAAAAAAAAGAATAACCATACTTCTCAAAAATATAAATTTATCTTGAGGTATTTGAAACAAATATGGGAAAAAGGCATGTTTACATTTAAAAATAAGAATAATTAAGCAAAGCATATTTGATGTGAACTTGCATTTTTGATTTATTGCAAGAACTTTCAGGTTAGAGGTTAAGACTGTCTAGGTACTGCCAATTAAATCACTTGTATCAAAATTAGATCAAAGTTCAATGACATTATTTGTAGTTGAACAAAATAGAAAAACAGAAAAAATGCTAAGATTTGTTCTAATGAAAAATAATACAATGTTGCTTAATAATATGTCTGGTCCCTCAAAAATTTAGCATAATCTCCTGAATCTAGTACCCAAATGGACAAGGATCTGAAATGACAACCCTAAAATTCAAGAAATAAAAGTTATTTTTAATGCTTATTACTTTCAAAGCTTTCAAATAAATTCACTTTTGTTCACTGTTTGCCACAAAAGCTACATGGGGACTGTTCTAAGGAACATGAAGCTTTTTAAATGAAAGACCAAATTATTCTCCGGAGAATAAAAATATAATAAGAGTGACAAACATAATTTGCAAAAAAATAATTCAGCAGTAGGTAGCAGTACAAAAAGTAAGAAATTAATTGTAAAATATGCAAAAAATAATAAGAAATAGAGAGCAGATCTATGGATTCAAGTAGCACAGCTCATAAATATAATGAAATTTTTTTGAAATGAAGTGGGAATTATCTCAGTTAAATGATTTTTACCATTTAATCAAAATAAATGTCTTTTAGAAAATATGATTGATTAATCATTTAAAGTATGTCAATTTATCTTGGTACAAATTATAGAGAAATTGCACTATATTCTTTAAAAAACATTCTTATAATGTACTGTCAAACAGTAATATCTCAAACATTTTAGAGAAAATATTGAAAATATTATGTCAAATAGAGAGAAAGGATTTAAATTAATCATAGTGGTTTTGTTACGTTTTGTTTTTGTCTTGGGGTCATACTTGGCAGTGCTCAGGTGTTACTCCTGACTTCTCTCAGGAATCACGGCTGGTGGTTTTGGGGGACCATATGCAATGCTGGGAATCACTTCCAGGTCAGTCACATACAAAGCAAGTGCCTTAACCTCTGTACCACTGTTTTGGTCCCAATCATAGGCTTTTTTTTATCATTATATTTTGACTTTAAGCCTCTTTTGTATACTGTCTCTAAGCAATAGTTAGTCTATTCACCTTAATAAGTGAGAAGAGGAAGGAGTGTATTTTGAATTTAAGTTTACTCACAAGAAATATTTCCCTTTCCATCAGCTTTATTTTTCAAACAAAACAGCAGTTGAAAAATAGTTTTATTGTGTAGAATTGAATGATCTTCTTTGTGCTGTCATAGGAGCTCCATTAATCTTCTTCTAAATTATGCTTGTGGCTTTATAAGAGGGAAAAGATGCCTAAAATTAGATGAACTCATTTTTATGTTGTTTTCTGTTTTGTCCAGTTACACATCTATATTCAAACTTTGTCTAATTTTAAACTACTTAAATGGTGTAAAATTCCTAATATGGTGTCAGAAAAGTAGCACAGTAGGTACACATCTCTACCTGAGTTCATATCCCAGTACCACATATGGTACCAGAGTGACACCAGAACAGAGGAAGATGTAAATCTTGGAGTTTTTCTTAGTGTAGTCAAAAAAAACATTAAATAAAAATTTAAATATAAGAGACATATGTATAGTAAATATTTGTCATGAAAACCAGTACTTAATATTACTTAATTTTATGGTCTATAAGTGGAAAAATTCATCACTCATGACTTGAACTTGTTAGAAAAGAGCAGTGTTGGTTATTCTCTCCGTAGAAACTCATATTCTATCTGGAATGCATTTATTGCTCTCTCACTCACTTTCTTTTTCTACCACATTTCTACCGATAACTTTTTTTTAAACAAAACCATCTTACTTCACACATAAAAAGGGGGGGAAAAAGCACAAGTGTTCTGTTCAAAGCTAATATCTAACAAAAGATATTAAATTTTTCTATGAGAAAATTGATTATGGACATTATTTTTGTGCTTCGAAATTGTGAATGTAGTAAAATTTCAACTATCTACACCTGAAATTGTCATAAGAAAAAATAGAAATAAAAGCCAATAGAAAAAAACATGAACAATGCTGAGGAGAAACTCAAGAGGGAATCAATTTTGGCTTCCTAGCTAAGGCCATTAATTATATTGTTCTGCTCTCTTCTTTGTCTTTGTATGTTTGTTTTCTCAAAGAAAAAAAGAGCTTGATGAAATTACAAAGGTATACAAGAAGATGAGGGAGATACATACATACAGTGAAAAAAAGTAGTGCAGTCATCTCACTTCAGTCCAGCATAGTCAGACTGGTGAGTCGGGGTGGGTGAGGGAGTGGAGGAAGAGACCACTAGCCAGTCTCTCCTCCCACCAGGAGGGAGCTGGGCTGTCCAGGCGACCTTTCACAGCAGCCTCGCAATCCTCAGCACTAGCATCAAATCTTCTCTCAACTGCTGTCCTTCCTCATCAGTCCTCATTTCCCAATTCGCCTGCGCGACTACTGGAGTTAGTTTACCATGATACTATAACGCTCATACTTTTAGATTGCTTCTAGAAAAGGAAACTGGAATGCCCAAGGCCCACTGGATAATACTCCATGGTATATACTCCCTATACAGAGCTTAATACATGCCAAGCAGATTTCTACAATACTCTATACACAATCCAATCTAGGAAGCCTTTCCCCAGTTCAGTAAAGCTTACCCTCACCAACCAGGATTGATCCAAAAAATGGACAACTTTCGCTGGGTTTAATTTCTTTTCCCTTCTCACTCCCTTTGCATTTTTTTTTGAATTTATCATTTTTTACTTTTTTACTTTTTTAAGGTCCCATTTCACCTGGGTCAGCATTTCAATGGTAACCCATGGATTGAACCTTAGAATTTGTTGATATATATTCATGAGTGTATATATTCACCATACCAAGGACAGTTTAATGTCTGTCATAATAGATATAATATCAATTTCATGGCATAGTCTCCCGATAAAGTGAGCATTACCATATCACTTCATTTTTTAGACTTGGAAACTGATTGCTTTTAAGAATCCTCTATACTTAATGAAGTCTTTCTCCAGTAGAGTTCACCCTCACCAAGCACGTTTGGCCTAAGGAATGAAAAACGGAAAACCTTTACATCAGACTTGCCAACTTTACTTTCTTTTCATTTTCTTTTTCTTCCCGTTAAATGTTCTGTCCCACATCACTTGTGTCAACTTTTCAAATGTAATCCACGGATCAATCCTCTATGGCTACCGATGTATTCATATGAGAGCATGTGTTCACCATACCAATGTCAATCTAATGTCCGTCTATAATAGACATAATGTCTATGTTGTATAGCTTTCTCCACCCATCATAGATAACCCCATTTTCTCCTTTTTGTTCACCACCTAACAAACCCTTTTCTAGCCCTTCCTGTTATTTCTCCACATTTAACCCTTTTTACCTTTCATCCTTAACTCCTCACGAACCAGATCATTCTCCCACCCCAGCCAGATGCCAACCACCTCCCAAAGTGAAAAGATAGATTTTCAACATAAAAAGAAACTGACACTGAGCTGCTTTTGATTTGCTCTCTGTGGCCCTTCTTCCTTTACCTTCCTTCCACCTTCACCGTGAACTTTTGCATGCTACCAAATACGGGGGCTGAGAAGTCCCCTACTTGAGGATACTTCCTGATATGTAACTGTTGGGAGCCATCTTTCTTAGACTCCTCAAAACCAAATCACAGGATGAAGCTGTGCTGCAGATCTTACCTCTTCTCCTCCTATTTCAAAAGATTTAAAGAGGACATACAAATCTCCTTTGAATATCTCTTTAGATACATTCCCTGAATAGGCATAACTGTTATTGAATATCTTCTTATGTAGCAGCAATTTCCTCCATCCTAAGGATCTGTTTAGTATGGAATTATAGTAGACATGCCTTTGTTTAGAGGTCATGTAAGAAATAAGTTATGGGGATTGTTGGTCTTGCATACTCAGCCCCCACATGCATCAGTAAAACCTTGTTGGCATTGTTCCTTTTTGATTAGGCACATTAAAATGGAAAAGTTCACATATACAAACAAGTTTTTATCTAATAGAGATAGGAACACAATATTTATACTGTAGTGAGATCTTACATCCTGAACACTTAGCGCAGTGATTTGGCTTAGACTTCTGTTTATTGTGCACCATCCAGAAACAAACAGGTCTCCTTACACCATCACTAGGAATAAAAATTCTTCCAAGGAAGACCCCACCACTGCCACGGTACTGACTTACTCCAAAGATGGTTTTTATGACACCCTGACAACCTAGGAAGAGCAACAGTCTGCTTTCAGGGCAAAATTCTCTGCAATGCTACCTTAAGGTGACACAAAACCAGAAGACACTACACACTACCTGGACTTCGACATAGGACTTGTAGAGAAACCAAGATCTATAACTATAGAAATCTGACAACACAATGGTGATGGTGAAGAACTGTTTATGGGACCACAGAGAATGACAAAGGGTTAGACAACATGGTATACCTGAAGCCTGGAGTTGGTCTTATGCCAAAATACTTCAGGGGTAAGGTCTCCCTGTTTTTTGGTCAAAGGTTTTTCTTTTCAATTTCTTCCATATTTGGCTGTGCCTATGCAAACAACAATAGCTGCCACAATCACACATCACTTTTTTTAAGTGTATCTTCTATCTTTATTTTTTAATCTCCTATTTTTTTTTAAAAATAAAAGTGCATTCTAAACCTTCTGCTATTGTATTAACTTTATTGGTGATACAAGAATTTTCACAGGGGCTGGGTGGTGGCGCTAGAGGTAAGGTGCCTGCTTGCGCTAGCCATGGACGGACCGCAGTTCGATAACCCAGTGTCCCATATGGTCCCCCAAGCCAGGAGCAACTTCTGAGCGCATAGCCAGGAGTAACCCCTGAGTGTCACCGGGTGTGGCCCAAAAACCAAAAACGAAAACAAACAAGAATTTTCACAAATATAACTGCTAATGAACTCTCTTCTTCAATTTTTCTTTTTAAACTTTTTAGATTTTCTAATTCCTATTTTTTAAAACTTCACTTTCTTTCATCCTGAAACAAATGTATTATGATCAGTTATGTCAACTTTGTGATACATTTTCTTTAAATAAATACATTTATTAAAAATTTAAAAAATGTAGTGTAAAAAGTAAGAGTCAAAAGACACTAGAGACTAATGACTAATTTCTCAGGCAGGGCACCATAAGGCAGCAAATGGCAAGTCTTCTATGGTGGCAAGGGGCCAAGTAATTCTATTGTACAATATTTATGACATTGAGCTCTATTTTTAATCACACAGGACTGACCATTGATAGCAGTGAATCAGAGAATGTGGTGGGTGAGTTCCAAGAAGTTCTACGATTTCCAAGAAGAGAGAATTTCATGAAGTGATAGAGTCAACCAAATCAAATTTGACAGAGAGGTCAAGTGAAAGTAGAACTAAGAAAGACCTGTTTCATTTGAAATTAGATAACTATTGGACTTTTTCGTTCATAACTAAAAAGTAAAGTGGTGGCTATTTCTCTGAATTCAATCTTAACAAAGTTATAGATATAAAAAAGGCAACAAGTAATGAATTAGAACTCTGGTTCTCTCTTCTTCTCTATGTCTATCTCTATATTTGTGTGTCTATATATCACCTTCTCTTTTTTTTTCTTTTTTTTCTTTTTTTTTCCAGTACCAATATTTTTTATTTTATAATGCTTTTTTTTTTGGTCCCCAGATTCACAATACAGACCCGGCAAGGGTCTGGGTTGAGGTGTATATGGGGTGCATTTACTGTACCTCCTCATTCTATACAGTCAGTGTAAAGAACACAGCCTGTGATAAGAATTGGGAGGCCTTATTTTTTTTCTTTTCATTTTTTTTTATTTTTCTTTAACTTTTACATACACCCCCTTCACTAATGCAACTTTCCCGCCACCAGTACCCCAAAACTCCCTCCCTCCCAACCCACACCCACCTGTACTCTATACAGGCTTTTCAGTTCCCTCATACTGAGGAATGTTACAAAAATGACTTATATTTTCCTTAAAACCCATAGATGTGTGAGATTATTCTGCATCTATCTCTCTCCCTCTGACTTAT
>PVKC010017428.1:0-20221 GCA_004027635.1 Crocidura indochinensis | reverse complement strand
GATTGTCCTTCCACTGTAACTTTACCCTTTCCTCTTTCTTTGCATCTCTGTTCTCATAATAAAAAAATAATAATAATAAAAAAGAGAGAGTGATCCTATACTCCGGGAATGGGTGGAGTCCTTCCAGAGGCATTCATTATTGGTTTGAGAGACGGAGGGGAAAATAAAGGTGGTATAGAATAACTGTACATAAAGAATCATCAAATGAAATATCCAGTGAGCATACCGAAAAAAAAATACCATATATAGGCCATGGTATTGAGATAGAAATGTGGCAGTAAACATAAGAAATGAAGAGAATAAATTTTTTCTTCCTGAACATTCTAGACAACACTCCCATATGAAAGAAGTCGACCCTGAATAAGAGAAGAGAAACCTTCTTATCAACAGAAATATGAACTTATGGAAAACAAAAACCTGTGAAAGCATAATTTGTTAAAATAACTCTTTTTTTTCTCTCTCCCCAGTTAAAATAACTCAACTCTCTTTTTATACTCCCACACTTTTCCCCAGTCACCTCACTTTTACCACTTCTTTAATTTTTCACTGACTCATGTGGGGTTCAATATCATGTAAAATGTATATTTGATAAACTGTATATATGTGTGTTTGTGTGTGTGTGTTTCTTGTTAATCGGCGTTGCACTGATTTAATTCCTAGGATCAACTGGAAATTGAAAAGAGTAAAGATTTACTTTCCTTAGAGATTCGTCCTCTCTCACATCAAAATGTGATGGCTTTAACCATCCACTTCTTCAGTGTCAGATTTTAGTGAGTAACCATGTACCAACCTAATGCATAGCTGAAATTCTAATATATGTGCTAATGTTATACCATCTTATACAACATATTTGCATTTAAATAGAGTTGTCTGAAGATTTAATGATTTAACCCAAAGGGATTAAAATGTCTCACATTTGTACAGCACTTAGTAGATTATTTCAAAGAGCTTTTCACAAACAAGACTCCTTGTGAACCTGGAACTCCCCCTGAGGCAGAGAGGACAGGCAATCTAATTTATATGTACACTGCTGATAGCATGAGTCTGAGAAACTGACTCAGAGTCGTACTAAATAGTCATATGTTAGCTAAGTTCTGGTGACTCCCGTTTCAGCACTTGTTTTTTTCTTCTACCACTGACATCCTCATGAAGATATAGATAATATATGTGTGTGTGAAAGTCAACAATCAGGATACATATGTTAAGTAACTCCTTCTAAAGCAGCATCTCAGAGCTAAACCTGCATTTGATGTTCTTTGAAAGGATATTAAGATTGAGAGGAGACTTAAAACTTTTGTTCAACTAATGACTGAAACCACCAGAATGGTTAACAGAATCACAATATCTTCAAAGTTCTATGAATCACCAGGGAATGGATTTGAGGTTATTTTAGATACCAATTTCTAAGATCTGGATATATGCTTCAAATGGTAGAGAACATGCTAGCATGTTGTTCAACCTGAAACTTGATCCATGAAACCACATACAGTGTCATAAGCAATACTGGATATAGCACCTATAAAAAAATTCCTGAACACACAACATATTTTTAAAAATGTCTATGCATTATTTCTTCTTGAGCACAAATGTAGATCATTTTCACAATAAAATTATCCAACGTGTGCATTAGTGTTCATAACCAACTTCTGCTGGCAAATTCCTCAAAACATATTACTTTTTGTCCTAATCAGTATTCCCCACTCAGGTACTTACTATTCTTTGTAACTTTGTTCCTGGTATATATTCTCAACTTTTCTCCTCAGGACTTTATTTTTATTATGCATTACTATTATTTCCGCAGCCTAATGCTCCACATAAATTTTCTATGTCAGATGAGATTTTCCTCTTTAGTCTAACCTCATAATACCCTTGTCAGGGTTAGTTCTATGATTTGACGAATGCATACTGTTTTTTAGCCACTACAACTAAGAAACAGATGTTTTATTCCTCAGAAATGTCTTAATACAATTTTCTATGAAAACCTTCCTCCTTCCCTTAAGACCCCAACTCATCAGTTTTCTGTCCCTGTAATTTTACCTCTTCAGAATACTATATAAATGAAATCATACAGTGTTTAGTCTCTTGAGTCTTTCTTTATACACTTAGAATAATTCATTTCTATTCATTCATTTTATATTGTGAGTAATGAATTTATTTCTTTTGTTGGTTTAAATCCATTATATTATATGAATATATAATTTGTTGATACATTCATCAGTTGAAGGGAATCTGGCCTGTTTCCAGTTTGGGGATATGATGAATATAGCTAAACATAATATAATGAATAAACATTTGCATAAAGTTTATTTGTGTAAGTATAAGTTTTATTTCTCTTGGGTAATATAGCTTCAAAAAGGATTTATGTGGTGTAGGACAATTGGAAGTTTTAGTATTAAAAAAGCTGCCAAACTATTTTTCACTCTTGCATTCTTACTAACAATGTTGGAGGGTTCAAATTAATCTAAACTTTCAAACACTTAAATGCTTTAAAAAATTATATATTGTGAGAGTTGTGATTTGGTACCTCTTCATTGTTTCTATCTGCATTCCCCTAGTGACTAAAGTGATGATGAATAACTTTTTATGTCTGCATTCATCAAAATTCTTTGGTCTAGTATCTATTTAAATTTGTGTGGGTGCTTTTGATTACATTCCTGTCCATGATTATTGAGCTGTTTGGGGTGGATGCATACACAAGTGCCTATTGGAGCTATTCCCAGAATGATGCTCAAAGGCTACACCACATAAATGTGCTGGGATTCAACACCAAGACTCCCACATGCAAAGCATCTGCTTTAGTCCATTTAATCAGTTATTGTCCCTTACTATTGAGGATTATTTTTAATTATTTTATTTAAAACCATGGTTTACATGATTGTTAGTAGTGTAGTTGGCATTTTTTTTCACAGTTACAAAGTTGTTCATATTGAGTTCCAGTCAAAATGAGCATCTCATCAAAAATCCTTCCACCAGCTAAACTCTCACTCAGGTTTGATAAAAGGATAAACAGTTTCTTGGAAAATCAACAGCACATAAATTTACAGACCCCAAACCAACCTTAAAAGAATAACTGAAGGGAGTATTATAAAGCAAGACAACTCCACAGCACATCAAATTTTTACAAATAAAATGGCACAAGATTTCATGACAATCAGCTCTCTCAATGTCAATGGACTAAATCACCAATTAAGGGACACAGAGTGGCAAAATGAATCCAAAAATTTTATCCAACCTTTTGCTATCTGCAAGAAATACATTTGAATAAGCAGAGCAAGCACACACTTAAAGTCAAAGAATGGAAGATAATAATTCCAGCAAGCACCTTTATTTAAAAGGATTAGGTAGTCATACTAATATCAGATGACATAGATTTCAGGCTTGAAAAGGCAATAAGAAACAGAATGTGGGGCCCAGGAGATAGCATGGAGGTAAGGCATTTGCCTTTCATGCAAAAGGTCATCAGTTCAAATCCTGGTGCCCCATATGGTCCCCCCTGCCTGCCAGGAGCAATTTCTGAGCATGGAGCCAGGAGTAACCCCTGAGCACTGCTGGGTGTGACCCAAAAACCAAAAAAAAAAAAAAAAGAAACAGAATGTGTTATTTCTTAGTAATCAAAGGATAAGTTTCTCAAAAAAATTACACTCCTAAACATATATGCAACCAATGAGAGTCATGCAATGTACTTAAAACAGCAGCTAATAGACTTAAAAAAAGCCATCAATAGCAACACAGCAGTAGTTGGAGTCTTCAACATTCCTCTTACAAAACGTAATAGATCAATCAGGCTAAACTCAATGAGGATATACTAGCTTTGAAGGAAGAAATGGAAGAGAGTGACTTTGTAGATACATATCAGTCTTTCTATCCTCCAAAAGACAAATACACTTTTCTGAAAGAAGCCTCAAGCTCCAAAGTCAGAATACTGGAGACACGTGGGTCTGGAAGCAAATACCAATGCAGGAAAAAATATGCACACACTGAAGGGGGTGAAAGCAGTTCAGGAATTCCAACAAGCAAGCATGACACTTCTAAGAACAGTTAACTCAATAGGAAAAGTCAAAAATGTAAGAGTGTTTTCCTGAGACCCACAATATTTATTAGGAAGAACCATAGCACACCCTGGGGTGGAGAACAAGTAGTTTTAATAACATTCCAAAGTACTACATTCAAAGATGTTTCCAACCAATGAGTAACAAGGCATACAGTGAGTGGGGTGGCATCTGGTTAATCCACCACGTATTCTTCTCTAATACACATGGCACATTCTCCAAGATATATCATATGGTTGGCTATAAAACATAAGAAAACCTCAATAAAAACAAAAGGATATAAATTGCATCACATATATTCTCAGACCATGATGCAGTGTAAATACAAGTGAATTGTAAGCTAAAATGTAAAAATAACTTTAACACCTGGAAATAAAACAACTCACTACTGAACAACCAATGGGTCAGAGAGGAAGTCATTATAATATACCATATCAGTAAAAGAAAACAAAAACAAGGGGCAGAACAAAAACACAGCAGTAAGGCATTTGTGTACCTTACAGGTAGCCAACCTCAGATCAGTCCTTGGCATCCCAAATGGCCCCCTAAGCTAGCCAACTGTGATCTTCTTGGGCACAATGATCTGAGGTATAAAGAGCTCTTCTGAGTCAAAGAGGACCCATATACTGCTCTGTCTCTCTGCTTCCATTATTACCATAATTATTAATGTGATTGTTATTAGTGGCAAAGTCACACTTAAAATCTAGTGATATTATGCCATGGCCTGCTTGGTAAAAACACTAAGAGAACTCTTAGAGTCCCTCAGGAAGTTGAATACATAGGAGTTGGTGAAATGAGAAACAGAGCTATACTCCAAAGTGGGCAAATATGAATCTCATTTCACTAACTCATGCTTTCACCTTCTTGAGAGACCCTGAGGATTCTTTGAATCTGGACCAAGCAGGCCATGGCAATATAGCTTTACTGTAATGCATCTACTTTGCTTATCTGGGGTTTGGTACCTTAGAAGTTGTCTTTGAAAGTTTCCTTTTTAAGAGTATTATCATAACTTGCTTATTTCCTCCCAAACGTGCTGTAAATTCACAGTCCTTCCCATTCTTCATCTTCTTAATGATAGAATATTCATAGAAATTCATTTCAGAAACTAGCTAAACATAGAAAGAAATGCCTCCTGTTATTTATCAAAAAACTAGAGTGATAGTGTTAGCAATACCAGCATAACTCTATTGTACAAATCAATATTTAAAAAAGCTTCATAACTGCATTTAGGAGAAAAACTCTCCAGTCATGTGCTATAGACAGAGTGGCTAACAGCTTATTATGGAGTTTTAAAATCAACTTAAAATTTTTGATATATGTTCTTTATTCAATGCAACTTTTTAATATTTTCTAAGATTATTTTATTTTAGGTTTTTATTTAGGCTTTATTTATTTATTTATTTTTGGTTTTTGGGTCACACCCGGTAGCGCTCAGGGGTTACTCCTGGCTCCATGCTCAGAAATTGCTCCTGGCAGGCACGGGGGACCATATGGGGCACCGGAATTCGAAATGATGACCTTTTGCATGAAAGGTAAACCGCCTTACCTCCATGCTATCTCCCGGGCCCCTAGGCTTTATTTATTTTATTTTATTTTTTGTTTTATTTATTTAGGCTTTTATTTTAGGTTTTTGGATAATGTTTATGAAACACAATTTATAAATTTCTAGAAATTTCAATGACTTTCTGTTGAATTCGAGGTTATACTTATTTTTATCTCTGTTTCCTTCTATAAGTTTTATAAATCTTAGTTTCATATTCTAGTCCTTCATTCAAGTTGAATTACTTTTTTGCATGAGTCGAAATTTCCTTTGGTTGTAAATGCTGTTCTTTTAAATTTGTATTGCTTTTTACTGAGTCAAAACCAACTAACTATATATCTGTGATCTATTTCTGGACTATATATTATCTTATATTGATCTGATAATTTATGTGAGTGTGTTCCCTAAGTGGTCCTCAGGAGACCCAGGAGTCCCTTTCAAATTTTTCTATGGTTCAGAAGATGAGGTATGATACAATCATGTCCTTTGTCTGTAGATCACCCACATAACCCCAGAAGTTCCTGATAGTCTCCAGAACTGCACCTTACAATATTGGAGTGATCATGTGATACCAGGGATTGAACTGTGATTATTGGCATGCAAGATGCATCTTAATCCCTTTTCTATATCTGCCTCAAATTACTATTAAAATAAGTTTTCTGACTTTGTAATCTACTTTATTCATTGGCACTAAAGTTGCTTAATATGACTTTTTAACTAACTCACAGAATTATGAAGAGAAAGTTCTGGGATGGAGCTTCTTTGCATTTACTTGGCACTTAAACATTTAAATGAAAGGTAGACTCATACATCTTTTCATCTTTCAACTTGTTTAGCCAAAGTTTTATATATAGAGAACATTTATTAAACCACACACTGTCTATATTAATAGTTATATTTGTGGTATTGTTACAAACTATGGAAATTAAGTCAAAGGATTCACAGATACAAGCCATTTGAGACACTACTTAGACCTTGTATTTATTCATGATATACTAGTAATATTAGTTGTTGCAGACTGATTGTATGTATTAGGGCTTTCTGTTTCAGAAATAATGTATTTAGGTTATAAAACAAATCGTGATTTCAATGTAGACAGGTCATAAAAATAGGTCTTAGACTAGTATCTTCATCAGTTTGAAGCTAATTTAATCTTACATAATAGGTGAAAGAGCAAGTGACCTTTTCAGGAATGAATAGAGCACTAACTATATCAAATGAGCTGTGCCTTTTATGTCTGACAGGACAGATGTTAGGCTGTGTTGGCATTTGCACAAATGCTCAAATAATGGCAACTAAACTTGTTAATTTATAGAATTCCTATTACCCAGTACCTCAATATGATAAATCTTATTATCATTCTTGTTCACATATACTTTTGTCAACATTTGTTCAGACATACGCAGGAAAATTTTGTTCTTGGAAAGGTCACCTCATGCTGACTGATAATGTACTAGCACTATAAAAGTTATATAGACATGTCCAGACATCATCAAACAGAAACCAATTGTAGGAAAATTAGTTAAGAAAGTCCAAAGCTGATATCAATGATGGGGATTGGGAAAGAAGGAGCAGTTTTCAGAAATATTTTCATATAATCTAATATTAATGTGGTATAGAATATTATATATTTAAACAAAAATTTGACAAGATGTCAATTAACATTCATTATTGCAAACTCCTATAAAAATATAATTTATAAAGATAAGGACTTTTGCCAATTTTATACAGTGTTAGACTTGTAAGTAGCATAGATACATGGTACATAATAGTTCCAGTAAATATTTATTAATCAATATTGAATTGATCTGTAAGATAGTTTTAAGTAATTACTAGTGATTTCAGTAGGATAAATAAAATAAAGGAAATTCACTATCATACAGGCAGCAATAATTCACTGATATGAATTAAGAATTCACACTGAGTTGTATTTTTCCACCATGTGTAAAGTTTAATGACTTCAAAGTATTTATTTACTTTACTTTGTAATAAGACACAAACATTCCAGGGTTCTAATCACACGGGCATATATTTTATTTTGTCCCATTAATGACCTCTAGTCTTATTCCCTTGATAGTAAGAATATAAAATTAAGTGTCCTCCATGTTAAATGGATGAATGCAAAAATCAATAGTCTGCTAACATTGTTGATAAAAATGTATCTAAGTTTTCTTTATAAAAAGGTAGCGATGTTTTGTTTTTCTCAGGGCAAAGACTTTCCAAGCAGTAAGTTGGAGTCTGGGGAACAAGTTAGTGATTCGCAACCAACTCTGTAGACAGCTCAATACAAGGAATGACGCTAATGATACCATAACCACAATGTCAGTTCTGGGGCCTCCAGAGATGTATCCAGCAATGTCTAGGGGGGAGGAAGAACATAGGGTGCCAAGAGTACAACACTTGCCCTAAGTACTATCCTATTCCTATCTCCAGTAAAAAAAACAAACAACAAAAACAAAAACAAAAAAAAAACTGTTTTTAAGATTTCTGAAAAAAGATCTTGGTTATCTTACTTAAATATATTATGATAGTAAAGATATTTAAAGATATTAAATAAATTTAAAGCACAATCTAAAAAAATTTTGTGATGTCTAGATAGATAGATAGATAGATAGATAGATAGATAGATAGATAGATAGATAGATAGATAGATAGATAGATATAGATATTTGGGGAGTATACCACGGTGGTGCTCAGGGTATACTCATGGCTTTGCGTTCAGAAATTGCTCGGCAGGCTTTGGGCACCATATGGGATGCTGAGAAATGAAATCCTGTCTGCCGTGTGTTGGCCGCATACAAGGCAAATGCCCTGACACTGTGCTATCGCTCCGGCCCCTGATATCAATATTTTTGTTTTGATTTGCGTTTCCCTTATAATTAGTGATGTGGAACATTTTTATGTGCCTTTTTGCCATCTGTATTACTTCTTTGAGGAAATATCTGTTCATTTCTCCCACTCATTTTTGAATGGAGTTATATGTATTTTTCTAGCTGAGATTTACTGGTGCCTTATATCTCTTATATATTAACCCCTTATATGAGAGTGACTGGGTGAATAGTTTCTCCCATTTCACTAGTAGTCTTTGAATCCTAGTCACCATTTCCTTTGAAGTACAGAAACTTATTCAGTTTAATAGTAGTCCCATTTGTTAATCTTTGCTTCCACTTAGACCACTGGTGTTTCATCCTTGAAGACCCCTTTAGTTTCAATATCATGGAGTGTTCTCCTTACATTTTCATTTATGAATTTTAAAGTTTCAGTTTTGATATCAGGGTCTTTAATCCTTTGAGAGTTGACCTTTGTGCATGGAGTTAAAATTTGAATTCACTTGTTTTTGCATGTAGCTGACCAGTTTTCCAACACAATTTGTTGAAGAGACTTTCCTTGCTCCACTTTGTATTTCTTGCCCCTTTGTCAAAGATTATTTGATCATATTTCTGCAGGTCTGTCTCAGAATTCTCACTCCTATTTCATTGATCTGAGGTTCTATATTTATTCTTGTACCATGTTGTTTTAGTGACTACTACTTTATAATACAGTTTAAAGTTGGGGAAAATGATTCTTTCCAAGGATTTTTTAATCCTTAATTTTTAAGGATTACTAAGGATTTTTTTGGAAAGTATTTCTTTAGCTATTCGTGTACATTAATTGTTCCAACTGAATTTTAGGAGCATTTGATCCACTTCTTTGAAAAATGTCTTGGGTATTCTTATAATAGAGATTGCATTAAAACTTTATAATGCCTGGGGAAATATTCTCATTTTAATTATATTAATCCTACCAATCTGTGAGCTGGGTATATGTTTCCATTTTCTTGTGTCAAACATATACTTTTTAAAGAAAGACTCAATTTAGATTAAGGGCCTCTGACTTCTCCAACTTTCCTGACAATTTCTATCTTCTAATACGTCTCATTTTCCTTTATTTTCTACATGTTAAAATATATTGTTCACTTTTACTTCTATAGTGAGTTGATAAACTTAACGCAAATAATTCCATGGGTTTCTCTTCACACTCATGCATTTCTTTTGACATATATCTCACATTCTTGTCTCAATCATTCTTATTTCCATTCAGGAGAAGCCTGTGTTCTCTCTCAAACATTAACTTCTCTCTCTTACATCATTTCTAAGTTACAATAAAGTCAATGACAATAGAATCAAGAGACTCAAACTATAGGGTTATAATACAAAAGGGACCTCTTATACTAGCAGTCTAGGGACTAAGGGTGTAGGTATGTTATATGCTGAGATCAGTAGCAGAGGGAGATCATAACTGGTGGGAATTGCCCTAAATCACTCTCACTATGTACCATAAATTTAACTGTGAAATACTTGCAATTTACATTAGTCTCAAAATTTATTTAAAAATTACCTTGCTTTATCAAAAAATAGAAACTTAGAATTTGTTAATTTTATATCATGTGTTTACATAACACCACCAGTTTTGATTGTTTTTATGAGCTTTTGTTAGTTATTTCCAGTTGTACAATATTGTATATATTTCTCAAGTCAAGCTCCAGATATAATTCAAAAGTTTCATTATGGCTATGTGATATATTATTTTTGAAAGTCCTAAAATTTTTTCGGTCTCTCAAGCTAAAAATCTTGCTATTGTACTTATCTACTCAATCAGTTTTGCTATTCACCTACAATTAATCACTAAATCCCATTGGTTTGACTTCCCTAATCTCTTGAATTGGTCTCTTCAGTTCCATTCCCATGGTCCCTTCTCTCATTACCTCTTAACTGAACTATCATAATAGCCTCTTAATTGGTATTTAGTCTTTCTCTACTCTGGTTCATCTCCTACTACAGATTAATCTTCTTAATGCTCAAATCTTAAGTAGCTGAACATTTTGCTCACAAAGCCCAGCAGCTACTTATTACTTAGGGAATTTACTTTTTACTTGGTAGTTAAGATTTTTGTCTACCCCTTCCACACTCTGTGTCTTATTTCTAGCCCAATGACTCACTTTCCATTTTAGAAATAAGCTCCAGGATTTCTTTATTCTGTTCCTTTGTTCTTTTCATCTGGAGTATCATTTTCCAACACCCATTTTCTGATCCATGTCTTCAAAATTCCCCATCCCTCAAGGTTATAGCATTGTAAGAAATGCCACCCTTTCAGACTTTCTTAGAATTTATGCTTCCCTTATAATACTGCTTTCTCATCTCTGAATATCTACAGCATGTTACTAATACTAGAAAAATTCATATATGAAAAGTTACACTGTTACTATTTGCGACTTAGTGTATCTCTTCCTTTGGGAAGAAAACAAGATCTAAAATTTATTCTTTTATTCTTCCTTTACAAAAAAAAAGACACAGTATTTTGCGCATTATGGAGCTCATGAGTATATTTTCAATTAACTTTAAAAGGTTATTATGGTAATTATGAAAAAATCAGCTACATGCTTTTTCAAACTGAAATAGCCATGTAATTTGGTTACTTGGTTGATACTAACAAGGTGTTATATAGAATGGCACTCAGAGAATGGCATTAAAATCAAAGGTATGGCAGTGTTAACCATAAAAATGTAAAAGACTGAAGCCATGTTTTTTATTTCCTATATGCAGATCACGCAGAAGTTAATACAATGCTCATCTTACATTAACTAACGTATCATTGTTAAATAGCAATGTATATGTAATATAGTGCTTCAAAAATTCTTCAGTACCCAAAGAATTTCTGTTTTAAAATCAACTGATCAAATATCTCCTATGTCCAGATTTGTTTTTCATCCCTCTAAGGAGAGACACAAAAGTCAAGTTATATTCAGCAATTGAAGTCCTGGAAATGATGTCCAGTGATACAAGACAAATCTCTGGCATTTTTGTCTAATAGTTCTTTGCCTTCTGTTACTCTGAGGTACATTAGGGTTCTTGCTCATAATGTCAATCGTTGGATACTCCAAGACCCTTCTTTAGCAGAGATCAATCTGTGGTTTGTCTACTATAATTCACAAAAGAAATATGTTAAGTTACTAAAAGCAGTTTATATTAAAAAGTGTTTTAATAATAAATTTCAGGAGATTCCTACATCATAAAACCTCTATGTTCAAGTTACAATTTAGTAAATAATTAAAATTATAAAAAGTGTTAATTCAGTGTTTCCCACATTTCCTTCCCCATGCCAAATCACTGAAGTAGTAAGAAATAGAAATTTTGAGGTCTGAGCGATGGCACGGAGCGGTAAGGCATTTGCTTTGCTGGTGCTAGCCTAGGACAGACCGCGGTTCAATCCCCCATTGTCCCATATGGTCCCCCAAGCCAGAAGCGATTTCTGAGTGCATAGCCAGTAGTAACCCCTGTGCATCACCAGTTGTGGCCCAAAAAAACAAACAAAAGAAATAGAAAATTAAAAATTCATATATTTATATTTGATGTAATGAAATGAACAAAATATTGTAGATTCTTGGTTATTTGAGATGACTCTAAGATTTTATATAAACATATTTGGTATGCTGAGTAATAATATAATACTCCAGAAGAGCTGTGGAAGGTAAAAATAAAGAAAAAATTTTAAAAAGTTTATAAAAAATAAAGTTTAGCTCTCTAGTCAACCAGATATCTTGGAAAGGATGGATAGTTGCCTTCTAAAACATGGATGAAGTATGACTTAGGTGAACAGAGTAGTAAGAAGCCTGCTTTTATTGTTATTTAATAAGAATTTCTTTTTATTTTTAGCTTCATGGCTAATGTAATTAGTAAAACCTCTAACTCCTAAGGGTCCCTATTTCTTTTCATACAATGTAAAAAAGTTGAATCACATAATTATTATAAGTCCTTAGTGCTGTCTTTTTGTTAGATAAAATAGATAATAAATATGTGAATTACTATCAATTTAATAAATAGCTGCTAAGAAATAAATAAAAATAAAGTGGTCCAAAAGACTGATAATTAAGTAGAATCTATCTTTATGAAAATGTGGGTGATATTGGCCAGAGAGATCGTATGTGGCCAACAGAGTTCAAGTCTCAGCAACACAAATAATTCCCAAAGTACAGCCAGGAGTGATCCCTGATTACAGCCAGGTGTGTTCCAACTGTCCTCTCCCTATATACAAGGTACTGGTAGAAAATTATGTCTTTTGTGGGAGGAGCAGGGAAACATCATTTGGCACTCAGGAATTGCTCATGGCTCTACACTCAGGATTCACTCCTGGTATGTACTGGTATGCCTGGGATTGAACCTGGGTAGGCTGCATGCAACACCCTAACCACTGTTGTATCATTCTTGCTCCACATCTTGGAGTCTTTAACCAGATTTTAAGATTTGAACTAATACTATCATTACAAAGAAATAATTAAACATCTTTCAGAAAACGATATAACCCTGCAAGGTTATGGTGGAAATAGAATGAAAGGAAGAAAATAAGACTGAAAGTAGAAAATATATATTGTGGTGGTGGTGGCATGGACTAGAACAGCAGCAAGACAGTGGGTTAGAGATAGGCTGTGACAAAGCGAAAGACCAAAGAATGCCTACTTAACAATGACATAATCATTATTTTATATCTAGTACTAATTTACTATATATAAGTTATGGCTGTTGGTAATTTGCAATATGTGACTAAATTTCAAGGTTGAAAATGAAGTTGTGAGAGACCTCAGCTTACAGATGGTACTAAAATCATGGGACTGGATAAAATCTTGAGTGCTCTTACATTCACCTATTTATTACCTAGCTGCAGAAAAATTGGATTAGGTACATTGAGTAACTCTTATTAAATTACTTGCCATGGTATTTTGAAGTTCTTTGTGCTGGCTTAATGAAGTGATACAGATGAAGAGAGAAGCTATCAAGTATATCTCTGAAAATACATGGTTTGGGTTATAGCTTAATTTAAGGTTTCATTGTTAGTACTTTATAACTGTGCTGTAGTTTGCAGGCATATCTTCACCTAATGCTGTTCTTTATCAGATTGAAAGGAAAGACACAGCTTTTATCATGTAAATTTGCTTTAATTATATCCCATTACCATTTAGTTTCTGATATATCCAAAGCCAATTGATTTCCAATTAAGGACAACGTTTTCTTCAATTTTAAATCCATTTAATTAATTGTTTCATTTTCAAGCCTAACAGTTTCAGAGAAAACTTAGTTTAAAGTTTGTTATTAACTAAAGAAAATAAAATCTTAAAACAAAACTTTTCAGTTAGTAGCTATTTTTCATTAGATTTCTAATGAAATTTGACAGTAGTCAAATTTGACAATAGTCAAAGTGTGAAGATGAAATAGTTTGCAGAGGGAGCTTAGGTAACTCTTTGGTACTATGCAAGTAGTGAACCAAAGACATTATTTTCCTCTCTTTTTTAATTTTTAAAAATTTTAATTTAATTCTTACTTATACAACTTATATAAAAACAAAAGCCATTATTAATATATAAATGTCCTTATCAGTCAACAAGTAAATGAAAAATGATGTACTTTTAAAAACAAATATATGGTAGAATATAAAATTAAAATTTATGGAAAATATAGTTATCTTCTCCTTATACTTAAACCCAAATGTACTTTTTTTTCTTCAAAACTATACTTTTTGAACAGTATCACCTAAATCTATAGCACTGATTATTAAACTTTATTTTTCTTAACAAAATGATTTTCTGATATTACTGCTCTGGTTTCAAACATGGTCAACAAAGTCCTAGATTTATACAGAAAAGTGAGTAAATTGAGTTAGAAATATTGTGGGTTCTAATTTTGACTACAGTTCATAGGTCTCTACTTCCCTTGACCCTTTATAATTTATGGTCTTAATCTTCTAAAATTTTTTCTCATTTGTTTTTGACTTAACCACTTTCAATTTTTGTTTTTGTTTGTTTTTTTTTGGGGGGGGCACACACATTGATGTTCAGAAGTTACTCCTGGTTATGTGCTCAGAAATCGCTCCTGGCTTGGGGGACCATATGGGACACCAGGGGATCTAACTGTGGTCGGTCCTGGGTTAGAGTATACAAGGCAAATGGCTTTCCTCTAATACCACTGCTCCGGCCCCATTATTAACTTTTTTGTTTTTTGTTTTGGCTTTGGTTTTTGGCTTTTGGGCCACACCTTTGTGAAGATCAAGGGTTACTCCTGACTATGCGCTCAGAAATCGCTCCAGGCTTGGGGAACCATATGAGACATTGGAGGATGGAACCACAGTCCTTCCTGGGTCACCTAAGTGCAAAGCAAAAGCTCTACCATTGTACCATCGCTCCAGCCCTACTTTTAAATTTCTATGTGTATTATTTTTTTTATGAGGTGAGGTTGTGTACCACATCTGACTGTGCTCAATGATCATGCTTGACTTTATGCTCAGGGGTCACTCTTGGCATTGCTCAGTAAACCATTATGGTACCAGGGTATTGAATCTCAGAGAATTATATGCAAGGCAAACACCGTACTATCTTTCTAATTTTTACTTATTTATTATATCTCACATATTTTGAATATTTACAAATAAAATTATCTAAGTTTTTCTTGAAATTGCCTAAGTGAAAATCCATTGACATTATAATTGAATGTTGACTAACATGGAAGCATTTTCTTGAAAACGGAAATATAAAAGCTTTTTGAAAATGTATGCCTTCCCCAAATTGAACCTCAAAATAACATTTCATGAAGAAAAACTGGGATTTGCATTTTATATAGATGTTTATCCCATAATGCAATAGGATAAATTCTGTTGAATAAAATATCTCATTAAAGATTCCCTTAAATTTCCTTTAAGTATAAATACTTAATGGAACTTTTGAGATCTTGAAAACTAAGAAAAATTTGTTTTCCTCAAAAAAGAAAAAGATTGGGCCTGAGAGATAGCATGGAGGTAGGGTATTTGCCTTGCATGCAAAAGGATGGTGGTTCAAATCCCCGCATCCCATATGGTCCCCCAAGCCTGCCAGGAATGATTTCTGAGTGTAGAGCCAGGAGTAACCCCTGAGCACTGCTGGTTGTGACCCAAAAACAAAGAAACAAAATTTTAAAAAAGGAAGAAAAAAAGAAAAAGATTGATCAGAATGGATTTGATAATAGTCAAAGTGTGAAGATGAAATAGTTTGCAGAGGGAGCTTAGGTAACTATTTGGTACTATGCAAGTAGTTAACTAAAGACATTATTTTCCTCTCCTTTATAACGATGACTTAATGAAATTTTCCAGGTAACTTAAACTTCACTATATCTACATTATTATAGTGTAAGATTGAGCTTTGGGTAGATTTTAAATTTAAACTACACTATGACTACCATATTTGTTGATCAGCATAAAAGTGGAATTCATATACCCAGAACAGAGTAACTGCTGGACAGAGATACAAGGTTTTCACTTGATTTTGAAACTTCAAAATATACAACATTATGTACAATAACTGGAAAAAATGGAGCACAAATTTCTCTTCTTTTGCACTAAATTAAACACACAAAAAATCTGATTAGGGTCAGAGCAATAGCACAACCATAGGGCATTTGCTTTGCGTGTAGCCTACCTGGTTCAGAGCCGGTTTCAATTTCTGGCATCGCATTATGGCCTTCCAAGCCTGCCAGGAGTAATTTCTGAGCGCAGTGTCAGGAGTAACCCCTGAGTGTCGCCAGGTGTGGCCCCAAACCAAAAACAAACCAAAAATTTACGTACTGTGAAAATACTACATTGGTAGTATCTACTAGCCAATTTGGGAAGTACTTCTTATCTGAAATGAGACAGTTTTGCTTAACGGATTTACCCTTGTCTCTTCCATGAACTCAGAGCCCAGTCTCAGTGATGAATTAGGTTCCATATGTAGTAAACATATTTCCATTAAACTCTAAATCTTTTGTTCCTTCATATTTTTTCTACTCAGAAACAAAAATGAAATTAGTGAAAGAATATCTAGGTTACTAGATAATTATTGATTTAAAAACAGATATTTAAAAAGCAGATTTAAGAGGTATATCTTGAAATCACAAACTTAAGAGCAACTAAAGCAGAACATTCTTTTAGTTTGCAAAGCAATTGTTTTTGGAGCTAAGAAACTGTATGAAATTAAATCTCTACCAACCCACATTCAGATAATAACACATCAGGAACAGCTTTTGAGAAAATAAAGAAAATGTTGATGGAGTATGTGGGCTGAGAAAACTTGGAAGGATACAAAATAGAAGTAACTATTAATCTAAGTTATTTTTTAGAGTTAAAAGCCAATTCATCCATCAAACTGAATTATATTACAAAAAGAAAAATGGGCCTATTTGAGATACTTGAAAAATTAAAGCAACTAATTTCAGCCTAATTGGATTTTTTATAACTTTTCTGAATAGTACATAATTTTTTACTTCCTATTTTTTATTTGTAGAAAATTACACTTCTAAATTCACACACATACACATGTCACATACAGTAGATATTTTAAGTATATAAGTCAGCACCTAAAAGGCAGCACTTGGGCAACAGAACTCTGAAAGTACAGAGAATAAATTTTGATAAGGGATTGAATTTTTCAATCAGTGAAATCTAGAGTCTCATAGAATGTTCCCATACTTAGAGCTTTCTGAGATGTTCCTTTAGCCCACCAAAACTGTATCAATACCAATGGATGTCTATCTAAAATCATTCTCAAAATGTATTGACTTAAAAAATTCAACTCAGTTTTAAAGAGAAGCTTATTTGTCCAGTTCTCATAGTCATCTTATATAGTTGCTATGAGATGACTACAGTTGGTTCACACACAGACTTTCCTTACTCACAAGTCAACTATTTCATTTGATAAGACCCAAATAATTAGGGGTCCGGGCGATAGCATGGAGGTAAGGCATTTACCTTTCATGCAAAAGGTCATCGGTTCCAATCCCGGTGCCCCATATGGACCCCCGTGCCTGCCAGGAGCAATTTCTGAGCAAGGAGCCAGGAGTAACCCCTGAGCACTGCCGGGTGTGACCCAAAAACCAAAAAAAAAAAAAAAGACCCAAATAATTAGAAGCCTTGGCCATTCTAAGCCATCTCCACACATGATTTATCTAGCATGACAGATTTTGTATATCCATGCTTCTTACATACTAACCCAGGTTCCCTCAATATGTGTGTTTTAAAAAAGAGAGAGTTAGACAAAGACTTTAACACTTGCTATTGTCTTGCTTTCTACTTTATTTTTTAAGTCCAAATTTTCTTCTTAGATTCAAGGGGAGAGAAACACAAATAAACTCACTTGCAGGAAGCATTATTAAAAAGGTATTAAACATACAGAGGAAATATAGGCATCTCCATTAAGTCTTTTGAGATATTCTTGTGGGGATGAAAACCAGGGCACATTTTCATCACACACCATGGTCTTGTTGAGTTTGAGAAATTATTTGTAGCAGTAAGAAATCAGGTAGTGTCCTTGAGCTGGGGGTCCTTCTGGAGCTGAATCCAGTAGCATGCAACAGTTCACATTTGGGGAAAGGGTGAGAAGAAGGGCCACATACCATGAGTTAGCAGGAGTGCTGGTTGTAGTTTCTTGTAGGTGCACGAGATGAAGGACTGAGAGAGTGTCCTTTCGTTTTGGAAGGTTTGGAGAGCTTTGGGAGTATCAGTTGATACATTAAAATTTGCCCAACTCCTCATGCAGCAACTAGAATAATCATGAAATGGAGAAATTCACTTTTATTTATGAATGGACAAAAAAAAAACCCTCAGAATCATCTTCAAACACTCAGAAGTTTCAAAATTCCCAAAGCAAGGCTTCCAAGCAACATTTATCAGTAAAATGAAGAAATCAGTGGCATAGAGCATCCATAACTTGTGTAAATAATGAAATAAGGGGTGACTACTAAAAGAAGTTTTTAATTTATGAGCATAGTAATTTTTTGTTTTGGTTTTGTTTGGGGGCCACATCTAGTGACTTTCAGGGGTTGCTCTTGGCTATGCACTCAAAAATCACTACCAGCTTGGGGGAATATATGGGATACTGGGGATAGAACCACGATCCTTCCTGGTTCAGCCACGTGCAAGGCAAAAGCCCTACTTCTGAGCTACCGCTCCAGCCTCTGAGCATGGCAATTTAATTTTAAAAAAAGCAAACACAAATAACAATAATGGGTAAGTTAACAAACAACGGAGAAGCGAAACACTGAATCAAGTTGAAATATAGACCCTCTAAGATTCTTAGGGGCTAAATAGTCATTAGATGGTAGCAATACAGGACAGTTACCCAAATATATAATAAACAAAATGTCAGCAATGTAGAATTACCCAAATATATAATGAGCATTTGTGAGAATTAACTGTATTACACCACTGTCACTTGCAATTATCTTTTACTGAGGTACACTTTATAGTCAAAATCCTATTAGTGTGAATTCTTTTGTCTCTTGGAAAATTCCATATGAATAGATGTTAGATGTAAATATAGAACAAATTTAAAAAGCTAAAGTGTCCAAGTCTTCATTTGAATAAAGTTGAACTGTCATTTTAAAATCACAGTTTTGTACTACTCATATCTATATAAAACGACCTTCAATAAATAAGGTTTATAAATATGTATTTTTAGAATGCATATAATATTGTTTTCATAAAGGTATTTCAAATAGAATGCGACTTTTGTGACAACATTTGGACAGAAAAAGCAGACTGAATGTCTGCTTTCACTGAATATATCTCTGATTCAAAAGCAACATAAATATACGATAGCATAAATATTTTTTTAAATATGGGCCTACTTTTTTCCCTTAAGATAATTCAAATGCACTAAATTAGTTGCTATCAAGATATTTGGCAACAGCATATGCATAATGGCCTATCATATTTTTCAGTTAAATCTTCTTACAGTTATAGTTTTTAATCATATTATCATTTTAAGATAAATTAGCTATACTATTAAATGCTGTTACATTATGCATATAAATGTATTATTGATATTACAAAAGTCAATGAAATATTCTACGTTCCACAGATTTTCTTCAATAATAAGCTCTATTTTCTTTTTCAATATAATAAATAAGATGCATATGCACATATAACAATTTTTTAAAATGCATGACTGAATTATTCAATCACTGATACTGTTCTCGGAAATGATAAAACTCACATTTTCCTAAATTGACAAAATAATCTTTTTTCTACTACTTTTCTGCTTCAGAAGATGTCATTAGTGACCAGAGATCTTTTCCTCTCTTGTTTAAATACATCTGTTTTCTTCATCTCAATCTGAAATAGAGGAGATGGTGCTAGTGGTGTAGAGAGAACACAGACATAAGATGTATATGTGGTGGAAATAGGAAAAGACCAATTTAAATCATTCTCTTCCATTTATATCAGAAAAATATATAGACAAGGGGTAGACCTTTCACTTCTCCAAGTTTCTATTGTCGCAGAGGTATATATTATTAGGAAAAACAGAAGCTAAAATACTTGTCACTTTAATCAGAAAATAGTAGACAACTAATAAAGTTGACAGATTTAGATTAATAGCATTAACTCACATCACATCAATCAAGCAACAAATTGCTAAGTGAGTTGCAGTATTATTTTAACCATATAGATTTTGTGGAAGTATAAACTGGTGCAGCATTTTTGAAAAACATAAGAATACTCCTCAAAAATATATCATTAAGTTTCATTTGCAAAATTTATCTAGAGAAATTTTCATGTAAGTTAATTAATTCATGTGTTATTGAATTCAGTTCTCAGGTTC
>PVKC010017427.1:0-20036 GCA_004027635.1 Crocidura indochinensis | reverse complement strand
TAAAATAGTTACTTTTTGCCATGTGTTTCTCTGCTTTGTGTATTTATTGTTCCTTCCTTTTATACATGTATACAGACATTTTTGTCTCATATTTTTGTAATATGGTAATATTAATTAAAATATAAATATACATTGAAAATTTTCTCAAAAACATGTTAAATGTTTTTTAATATTTGAAGAGTGGTTACACATGGACTTAGACCATTCTCCTGGAGATAGGATGGAACATTGCAAAAGGGTGTCAAGAAACTTGGTAAATCTTTTTTCCTGAAGTCAAGGCACACTAGAACCTGAAGAAAGAATTTATAGCATTTATAGCCATATTGTCCGATGCTGTCTTCAAGTCAAAAACCAAGTTAGCCCCCCTCAGAAGTGTAACAAGTACTAGCTAGCCCTCATGATCTTTGTATAAAATACTACTTTGTGATTACTTCCTCGACGCAGCTCACCATGAAGGCTTTAGGAACACAAAAATTAGCCATCTTTATAATTTATTTCTGAGACTCCTAGAGCCTTATGGGAATTAGTTCTTATACATAAATAATGATGCCACTGCATTAATCAGATTTAAGTAAACTGAGGGTTACAAATGGTAAGAGAGGTTTGAAGATAAATTAGATTTCATTGACAAAGACAACTATAAAGATCTACAGGCTGGCTTAATACCAAGTTCTCATCAGCTAAGAAATGCAGCCTTTATGATAGAATCAATGTTGTTTTTTTAAATCCTGATGAAAACCAAACTAAAAAAAATTTTTTTCCTGTATCATATGGTATACCACAAGGGACAATTGTCCCACAAGGGACAATTCTGTTCAGTGAGAGTAATTTTCCTATAAAAAGAATAAGGGCAGACTAAGAATAAGCTCCCTGCAGGCAAGGTCTGTAAAAGAGTACAACTGCACAACTACCATTTAAAAAGCCAACATTTCTTTCCTCCTTCTCTCAATACAGAAAGGCTGGCCAGCCACAAAGTTATCTAATGTTCTGTAGTATGACAACACAGCTGCTCTTTTTGTAAAGGAAGCTGGCAAGATCAGGATTTAGGATTCTGCTATAGGTTAGGTTTACAGTGAATTTAAATTTATACAATCATTTTCCAGAAACATTCTAGGAAGGAAATGAGTTGTCCCTGAATAAATGATACCACCCCAAACTCAAAGACAAATAATATTTAGTGATGTATTATCCTCTAAACATATGGCTTGGAAGAAAACAATTTCCAAAAACAAAATGTTCCATTGTTAATGCAGACCATATTCCATTATAACCAAATCCTACTGTATTTGGAAACTTTTATGGCAAGACAATCTGATCAACTGGATTCCAAGGGACTTCAGGAAAGCTATTATAGGAATGAGATCTAAGAGAATTGAGATTTTCAATCATTATGTGATCTGTATATGGATATTTAGTCCTAAGAACCAAAGAGGCAAAATCTGGCAAGCAACCCAGGTTAATTAGTGTCAAAATTCTCTATTATCCTTGACATTTATGACTGTAAAGGACATTATTATGATGTCAAAATTCTGCTTTTCATGAAGTTAAATATGCTGTAATTTGCCACTTTTAAAATTATTCTAAAATTGACTAAAAAAGACTAAGAAATACAATATATCAAACATTCAAGTTACTTTATAGCAAACGACTGAGAACATAATTCTAAGTTTCTTGTCCTTTTAAGTAGTATATTCAACTGCTTTTTCAAGTGGTACCTTTTATAACAATTTCTAAGAATCATCCATTACTTTTCCATTACATAACGCTTTCATAAACCTATTTTCAGAAAATAAAAGAAAGTTATTTGCTTTTCTCCATGAGTTTTTAGACACTGATTACAATACTTGGCTTGGTAATTTATAAACTTACAGTAGCCTGTATGTGTTAAAAATCTTAAGTGGAAATCCTTAGCTTTACACCATTTCTAATTTAGATAAACTTAATATTTAGATAAACTTAATAATGTCATTTTATATAAAACACCTGATCACCTCTTTCTATTATTCCTCATTAATATAGGAAAAAGTAAACCTGCATTTCTAATTTCTAAATTTCATTCTTTTAACTCCTCTACTCAGCACATTTAGACCACTTGACTAAAACCATTCTCCTCAACTCAAGATGGCTCTAAAAAATCATGGCCTCCAGTGCCATTTTTTAACAGTATCGTTTGTGAAATAAGAACATCAGCAAAATGTTTGTAAGACAGAAACATACAGTTTAAAGATTTCTCCCATAAGGAAACATTACACAAGAGAACTTTAGCAGAGCTCTGTAATTTCCTCATGCTGCATCATGTTATTACCCTTTTCTCTCCTGGGTGTCCACTATTCCACCTTAGAGTACTTCATCTTCTCTCTATCTTCCTGTTTAATTGTTCATCGCCTAAGCACATGTTCTTAGTTGAATTTGAACTGTCTGCAATTTATCTGACCTTTCTCTCTCAACAACTTGTTTCTGCAAGATTTAGTTGTTCTTGTTTGAATTTCATGTACGAATTTGGCACCATTCTCTGGTGTTTCTACTGTTAGGTTCAAAGACCAATTTCCAGAAAAATCATTTTGAGATTCTGATACCACTGGTTATCTCTGGAGCATGCAATGGCATAAACAATTATCTCCTGGAAAGTTTCTATCCTAGCTTTTATACCCTACTTTTCATTCTGATGTTTTCTGTCTCTAGCCCTTAGTTTCTCACTGAATTTTTTTTCTCAGTGCTTCCCATTTGAAATATTGGTCTGGGGGGCCGGAGAGATGGCATGGAGGTAAGGTGTTTGCCTTGCATGCAGAAGAACGGTGGTTCAAATCCCAGCACCCATATGATCCCCCTAGCCTGCCAGGAGCAATTTCTGAGCATAGAGCCAGGAGTAACCCCTGAGCACTGCCGGGTATGACTCAAACCCTCCCCCCCCCCAAAAAAAAGAAATATTGGTCTGTCTTTATACCCTTATTGTACACATGATCACTAGGCAGACATTTCTTCTTTGAATCTAACTCTGAACTACTTGGCAATGTAACTCCATGGTACATGTGTGAGGTGCTGGGTTCAATCTCCAGCATTGTGAAACAAATTCTCCATTAATTTCTAACTCTTTTCCTCAGGGTCAGAGCCATAGAGCAGCAAGAAGGAATTTGCCTTGAACATGGCTGACCCAGATTTGATCCCTGGCATTCCAGAGTTCCCCAAAAACAAAACAAAACAAAACAACAAAACAACCAAATCAAATTATTTTCCTTGGCTAACTTTTCATGATTTCCCACCCCTTCATCTAAGTCTGGCCCCTCTCTTCCTCCTAAAGATCTTTCACTGGTACTAAAAGAAAATGTCTCTTAAATGTGTCATTTTGTTACTGCCTTTTTTGCTATCAAATGGTCATGCTGTTTTTCCATTCCTGAACTCTATTACCATCTCTCTCCTTTAATTTGCAGATCAAACAATTCCTCCTATGAAATTCTAAGGAATATTGGCAGTTTTAATTGTTCCCTCCTCTGTCTTCCAGGTACAGTGTTCAATCCCCACTTATGCCACTTTATATGCTGTTTAATCTCTCTTCCTCACTAGAGGCCAAGGAATCATGTCTTATTCATCTCTGTAGCCTTGAGAGCACTTGATATGTAAATATTTCTGGAATGAAGGGGCACATTTTCTTTGCAATCTTTACTCGTCCTTTTGTTAGGAAAAACCTCAAAGCCTTTACATTCATGCAACTCTCCTCTGCCAATGCTACATGAGGATTTTACTTGGAATTGTGGCAGGCTGGAGTCTCTTGGAAGAAACATTGAGATGGGGATTAATAGACAAAAGTCTTATTATTAAATGCTCAACTTGTCATTAAACTTAACACCTATGGAGGAAAATAGAAAGAAACAGAAACAAAGGAGGAAAGCCTGAGATGTAGCCACAGTAGAAGTCAGAACTATGAGAATTCGGGCATCTCCCTTGGTGAGAAAGGAGATGTGGGATATTTGTATTCTCTGCATCAGAAATGGGTCTGATTTCTTTAATATGAACAACCCCATGTCTCATATCTGACAGATGCCAGCAGCACTCTTGGCATCATTGTATTCATCATAGTTTCATAAGTCAATCTCTTCAATTTTCTATAACGCTTATTAAATAGAATTTTCAGTGACTCTATTTCCTGTATCATTGTAAAAAAAATGATAGTTTGACCACATTAGGCATAAATGCTCATTTGAGCATACTTAGAGTAATAGTGTCTTTCTACATTGATAGTTGGAAATGGTCATTCTGGACAAGAACTGGGAACTGAAAAGAGATAAAAATGATATCAGTGATACCCCTTCAGTAACAAAATTGTAAACCACAGTGTCTTAGAGAAAAATAAGAGGAGTGAGAGAAGAAAAATGTCTGCTACAGGGGCAGACTGAGGACATTGGTGACAATAAATGTGCATTGATAAAAGGTTTTGTACACTGTATGACTGAAACTCAATCATGAACAACACTGTAATTGTGTATAATAATTAAATAATGTTTAAAAATCAAAGAAATAAGGAAATGCCATTTTTAAAAGTACCTATTCTAATAGTGTGACTATTATTTTATTTTAATCCTTTCTCCACAGTCCAAAAGAGCAATGACAAGAGACTCCAGAAAGAAAATCACAGAACCTAAATGAAAACATTCTTTAGTGAAACTCATTATGATAACATTTGAAAAGCTAGCATGACAAAAAAATTAATTTTGGGCTGTTGACCAATTAACTTAAAAGTAGTGTATAATTTAGTATCCTCGGATCTATTTTATGAAGGCTGCAAATGAGGTTTTTTTTTTGGTTTTTGGGTCACACCCTGCAGTGCTCAGGGGTTACTCCTGGCTCCATGCTCAGAAATTGCTCCTGGCAGGCACGGGGGACCATATGGGGCACCGGGATTCGAACCGATGACCTTTTGCATGAAAGGCAAATGCCTTACCTCCATGCTATCTCCCGGGCCCCTGCAAATGAGTTTTTAAAAATCTCAGCTAGATAAACAAATGGGACTATTTTAAGCTGAGAAGCTTCTGCACCTCACAGAAAATAGTGACAAAGATACAAAGGCCACCCACAGAACATTAGAAACTATTCACCCGATACCTATCAGACAAGGGGTTAATATCTAAGATATAAAAGAATTGACAGAACTTAACAAGAAAAATGTATCTGTCCTATCAGAAAATGGAGAGAAGAAAAAAAGAGACACTTTCTCAAAGAAGAAATACAAATGGCCAAAAGGCACATGAAAAAGTGTTCCACATCACTAATCATCAGGGAGATGCAAATCAAAATAACAATGAGATACCATCTCAGGCCACAGAGACTGACTGGCACACATCACAAAGAACAAGAACAATCAGTGCTGGCAGAAATGTGGAGAGAAAGAAACTCTGATTCACTGCTGATGGGAATGCCATTTAGTCCAGCCTTAATGAAAAACAATTTGAAGATTTTCAAAAATCTGGAAATTGAGCTCCCATATGATCCAGCTATACTACTCCTAGGGATATACACTAGGAACAGAAAAACACAATACAAAAATGCCTTCTGCACACCTATATTCATTGCAGTACTATTTACAATAGTCAGAATCTGAAAACAACCCAGATGCCCAACAACAGACGAGTGGCTAAAGAAACTGTGGCATATATACACAATGGAATACTATGCAGCCATCAGGAAAATGAAATCATAAAATTTTCCTATACATGAATGGACATGAAAACTATTATGCTGAGTGAATTAAGTCAGAGGGCTAGAGATAGACACAGAGTAGTCTCAATTGTCTGTGGCATTTAAGGAAAATAAAAGATATTACTGTAATAATACACAGAAACAATAGAGATAAGGGCTGGAAGAACCGGCCAAGTCTTACCACGAAGAGTGGTGACTTCAGTTAGAGAAATTACTACACTGGCAACTATCATGACCATGGTAGTGAAAGAAAGAAACAGAATGCCTGTCTCAAATACAGGCAGGAGTTGTGGCGGGGGAAGATGGGAAGCATTGGTGGTGGGAAGGTTGCATTGGTGAAAAGGGGTGTTCATTTTTATTACTGAAACCCAGGTGCAAACAAATTTGTAGTCATGGTACTTATTTATTATTAAAATAAATAAATAAATAAATAAATAAAGATAAAATGATTAAATCTTCTGACCGTGAATAAGAAAAATAAAAATTAAAAAGAAAATCTTAGCTAAGTGCCAAAGCATTGAATATCTACCATCCAGAAAGGCAGCAGTGGTAGGGTGTTTGCCTTGCACGCGGCTGACCCAGGGCAGGCCTGGGTTCAATCTCATATGGTGCCCCTGAACCTACCAGGGGTGATTTCTGAGCACAGAGCCAGATGTAATCCCTTAGCACGGCAGGGTGTGGGCCAAAAACCAAAAATCAAACCAAAACAAAAATACTCAAACCCACTAGTTAATAGAGCACATACAAATCAAAAAAATAGATTGGCATTAATCCAACTCTAAGAAGGAAGGAAAAGAAAAACCAAGAGTCTAATATCAAGTGTTAACCAGGATTTAAAACACGAGAAACTGTTATTTTTTGCTGATGAGAATAGAGCACCACCACTTATTTTGGAAAAGCATTAATATACAACTTTATAAAAAGTCATGCACTAGTAGACATTGTTTAAACTAGTCTCATTTTTTTAAATTTTATTTCATTGAGACAATTGTATTCTTTTTTCTCAGTGTTTTTTATTTATTTATTTTCATTTTTTAATACTTTTTATTTCAGCCAAAGTGGATTACAAATTATTCACAGTAAAATTTTAGATATCTAGTGACATTGAATCAAGGACATTCCCACCACCAATGCTGTCCTCTCTCTACCTCCGTTCCCAGCATGCATCCCATATCTTCCTCCTTTGCCCCACAGGCTGCTAAGATAAGTGGTCCCCTCTGTGTCTAGCTTGTTGTAGATTGGGTATCAATCCTGTTGTCAAAACAATTGTATTCCACAGAGTCCTTCATAGTTGAACTTGAGATATATAGTGAGTCAGGGCCCTTCCCACCCCAGTGTCAAATTCCCTCCAACAATGGACCCAAAGTGCATCCTATACCAGCACCCTTTGATCCCTGGCCTGCCAGTGTAACAAGCCACTTTGAGTTTAGATTGCTAAAGTTGTTTTTTTAATATATTTTATTTAAAAACCTTGATTACATACATGATTGTGTTTGGGTTTCAGTCATATAAAGAACACCACTCATCACCAGTGCAATGTTCCCATCACCATTGTCCCAAATCTCCCTCCTCCCCACTCAACCCCCGCCTGTACTCTAGACAGGCTCTCCATTTCCTTCATACATTCTCATTATTAGGACAGTTCAAAATGTAGTTATTTCTCTAACTGAACTCTTCACTCTTTGTGGTGAGCTTCATGAGGTGAGCTGGAACTTCCAGTTCTTTTCTCTTTTGTGTATGAAAATTATTATTGCAAGAATGTCTTCCATTTTTCTTAAAACCCATAGATGAGTGAGACCATTCTGCATTTTTCTCTCTCTCTGACTTATTTCACTCAGCATAATAGATTCCATGTACATCCATGTATAGGAAAATTTCATGACTTCATATCTCCTGACAGCTGCATAATATTCCATTGTGTATATGTACCACAGTTTCTTTAGCCATTCATCTGTTGGCTAAAGATGAAACAACCAAGATGAAACAACATCTTGGTTGTTTCCAGAGTCTTACTATGGTAAATAGTGCTGCAATGAATATAGGTGTAAGGAAGGGGTTTTTGTATTGTATTTTTGTGTTCATAGGGTATATTCCTAGGAGTGGTATAGCTGGATCATATGGGAGCTCGATTTCCAGTTTCTGGAGGAATCTCCATATAGCTTTCCATAAAGGTTAAACTACATGGCATTCCCACCAGCAGTGGATAAGAGTTCCTTTCTCTCCACATCCCCAACAACACTGTTTGTCCTCATTCTTGGTGATGTGTGCCATTCTCTGTGGTGTGAGGTGGTACCTCATAGTTGTTTTGATTTGCATCTCCCTGATGATTAGTGATGTGGAGCATTTTTTCATGTGTCTTTTGGCCATTTGTATTTCTTCTTTGTCAAAGCTTCTGTCCATTTCTTCTCCCCATTTTTTGATAGGATTAGATGTTTTTTTTCTTGCAAAGTTCTGTCAGTGCCGTGTATATTTTGGAGATTAGCCCCTTATCTAATGGGTATTGGGTGAAGTTTCTCCCACTCAGTGGGTGGCTCTTGTATCCTGGGCGCTATTTCCTTTGAGGTGCAGAAGCTTCTCAGCTTAAGTTTAGGTCCCTTGATTCTATTATTAAATTCAGCTTGGGTATTTAGTTGTATCCTTATTTATTTCCATACCAATGCTTCTTGGGACCACTTGACTCCTGGTTCCCGGACTTTCTTTCTTCTTTTCTTCTTAGTGTTATAGAAAGATGCAAAAATATGTGGTAAAATAAAGTAATCCATGTCCCAAGTTTCTATGAAAAAGATGGAAGCCCCGATTTAAAAGATAAGAGATAAAAATTATAATATATAATGAGAAATGTGTGTGCATGGCAGGTTTTTTTTTGCATAAACATGGCAAAATATGGGGAAAGACAATAGACTAAATTTGTAAGCATTCCAATGTACTTTTTGAATTGAATAGTTAATAAACTGTGGTGTAATTATTTAATGCAGTATGTTATATTTATCAACACTAAGTTACAACAACTTGAATGAAACCAACCAAAAAAATATAATGTTAAAACAAGTCAGAAGAGAATACATAGCAGCATGATTCCTTTATGTAAAGTTCCAACATGGGGGAAAATACCTTTGTGCTTGGGATGCAAAATCTTAAATATGTTACTACAAAAGTCAGGCTAGTGTAAACATTAAGGGAAAGAAATAAATTTACAACTGGCATGAGTTTGCCTGACTAGTTCCCTCTGGATCTCCTTTCAGTAGTGTTTCCAAATCTTCTGTATAAAATGTGCTGCTTCTTATCCTGGGAAATCTTTGTAGATATTGCTTTAGTTATTCATGAAATTTCTGCATGAATTGTATTAACTTTTCTGTATGAGTTTCTTTTCTGTGGGCAATTTATTTTTCTCATAAGAACTGAGCAGAAAGTATAAATTGTAAGATTAACTATAGTCATAGAAAAAGTAGCATTTACCAAATAATTTATTAAGGATTAGGATTGTATATATAAAACAAGTTTTGCTACATACCTAAGAAGAAGCCAACTGTAGTGATTCATTTTTCTATAATCAAGGGACAATCAATATAAACAAACTATGTAGACCTTTTATTTCATTTCAAAAATACCTTTTATATATTTCATTATAGAGAACTATTTCTGATCACCAATAATTCTAATCCTAATCTTTTCGGGGGGTGGGCTACACCCAGCAGTGCTCAGGGGTTACTCCTAGCTCAGAAATCGCTCCTGGCAGGCACAGGGGACCATATGGGATGCTGGAATTAGAACCACCTTTGGTCCTGGGTTGGCTGATTGCGAGGTAAATGCCCTACTGCTGTGCTCTCTCTCTGGTCCCCTAATCCTAATCTTTATGTGAAGATTTCGTCTAGAATAATAATGTTTCTTGCAAAAATAAAATATTATTGATTGCTATTATAGATGAGAAGGCACTTTAGGCATTTAATGACATGATATCCTACTATAATAATAATAACATGATATCCTATTATAATAATAATCACAACTTAAAGAATAGCAGACTAATACATTGAAAATGAACATAGTCAAGGTATTTTTCCCTCTTCTATAATTATATCTACTTTTAGAGAATGGACTGGTACTCAAGTATTCAAATCAATTGTTAAACACTCTGATTCTTTTTAAATTGTTGAGTATTCAAATTATCTAGCTCTCTTCTCAAATAGAGGAAGAAATAAAGGAGGGTACCAGGACCAAATAGATATATGATCATTAATAGTAAGCTAAACAAAGAGGGAACCACCTACTCTAGCAGCTCGGGTAGTGATGGTGGGGGATATGGGTTGCAGGAAAGGGACAGGGGTGGAGGGAGGACAAATTTGGTGATGGGTATTCCCCTAATTCAATATTAATGTGTACCTAAAATACTACTGTGAAAGATATGTAAGCCAATATATGATCAAAATAAAAATTAAAAAAATTGTTGAGTATCACAGTTAAAAATAAGTTTTCATTATTTATAGTGTCACTTCCATAAATACTATGGAGCTTATGTACTTCAAAAGGAATTGAGCTGGGAATGTGGGTAAAGGGTAGTATAAAGCAATACTGTGTGCCCAAGAAGAAAGTTACAGTAAATGTAAAACAAACTGGCCATGAAATAAGCTGTTATAAGTTGTATATGATATTCTATAGAAATATTTGACTCTAACAGGATAAATCAGTTTTTACTTGTTGAGAAATATACCAGATTTGGTTCTTATAAGCATGTGAATCTAAACAAGTTCTTTTTTGAACTCAAGAAAAAGGAAACTTCAGAATCTGAGAATAAAAATTGCTGGGGCCAGCGAGGTGGTGCTAGAGGTAAGGTGTTTGCCTTGCAAGCTCTAGCCAAGGAAAGACCGTGGGTCGATCCCCCAATGTCCCATATGGTCCCCTAAGCCAGGGGCAATTTCTGAGCTCTTAGCCAAGAGTAACCCTTGAGCATCAAAAGAGTGTGGCCCGAAAAACCACCAAAAAAAAAAAAAAAGATTGCAGGTATTCTTAAACATTGTAATGGAGACTAATAAAGCTGAATTATTTATTCTGTGGGAGAATAAATATGGAGCAGATTCCAAGTAGACCATTTGGAACCCATCTTAGATGAGATAAAAAAAATGGCATCAGATTTTATAGAATGATTGAACCAAATGTATAAATATACCAATCACATTGGAGTACAAATATGAGTATCTTAAGGTATGGTTTTGGGTCACACTAAGTGATGATCATGGCATTCTCCTGACATGAATACTCATAGATCAGGGGACCAAATGGGGTGCCAAGACTGGAACTTGGGTTAGCCACTTGCAAGGCAAGCACTCTATCTACTATACTATGGCCCTATGGTATTAGAGTTGAGGTAACATGTTTATTAGGGTGTTAGTATTATGCTTTTTGTGTAAAAAGTTACTGCATCCCCACTACTATTCTGATGCCACTTCTAATCTGCCTCTTTCCTCCCTGTCCCATGTTCTGACCTACACCACTTGGTAACCTTACCTATAATAAAACCAATGTTCATTATAATCAGATACTATATATGCCTTCAGTTTAACCATAAGAAAACAACTACTTTAATTACAGAATTCAGTTTAAAATTAAATAAAATGTATAATAAAGATGAAAATGTTTCTCACCATTTGAAAATCACCACAAAGAGTGGTGAATACTGTTAGAACATAAGTACACGAACAACTAGCATGACAATGTTAAAGAATGAGAGCAGTAGAATGCCTGTTGTGAATACAGGCAGGGGTGAGGGAAGGGAGACATTGGTAATGGAAATGTTGCACTGGTGAAGGGGGGCATTCTGTTTGTGACTGAAACCCAACTACAAACATGTTTATAATCATGATGTTTAAATAAAGATTTATATATTTAAAAAAAGAATAGAAAAGAGTGAACTATAGCACAACAGTAGGGTGTTTGCTTTGCACATGGGTGACCCAGACCTCGGTTCAATTCCTGGGGTCCCATATGGTCCCCCAAAGCCAGGAGTGATTTCTGAGCATATAGCCAGGAGTAACCCCTGAGCATCACAGGTTGTAACTCAAAAACCAAAAAGAAAAGAGTAGAAAGAGTGAAATTGGAATGTACTTTTGAAATCCCATTAAGCAAAAGTATCCCTAAAATTTAACATATTACCCCACAGTGCATTTTTATTTCCAAAACAAAGTTAAGACATGTGTAAGAGCAACTTCTTTCCAGATGTCCCTTATTTAAAAAAAAAAAACAAACACCTTTCAACTCAAATAATTTATTATGCCTTATACTGTTATTCCTTGACAGAGTACAACATAATTTTTTTAAATAAACAACAATCTGTAAAAAAAGAAAAAGTAAATTCACAGAGTGTTTTGAGACCAAATATCATCTGTTTCCTGTGTTAAACCCAAATTAATTTCAGAGGGTAACATTAAATGCTACTTAGCATTATAACAAATTATCCCTTTTGGAAAACTGTCTCTTAGTTAAAATTATAACATCAAATTTATTACTCAAGCATGTTCCTATGGTGAATTTCCGATTCTTTCCCCTTGATAAAAATTAGCATCCACTCAACATTAATTCTCTGTTTGGCAGAAGACAAACCAATTGTTTGTCTGGTCATGGGTTATGATATGCTAGCAAGTGAACAGTAAGGGTTGTGAGGAGGGAGACAGATTTTTTTAGGCTGGTGATTAGTTTTATATATGACATTGTATTTCAAAGTGACAATTTCTGTTGTGGCATATGGTATCATTGCCTATGTGAAGTGTGTGAAAGAAAATAGTTACTGGGCCTTGTAAGCAAGCCAGCTACTGAGACTATAGTCCTCCATGTTAAAACTGGAGGCTGTAATTAAGGTACTGAAATTTTGAGATTTTCAGCAAAGGGATGTTTTCCATCCACGCAGGTGTTCAAGAAGCTAGACACTCCCTACACAGAAAAGCTAAGGCTTTTATGAATCACATTCCAAGAGTCCCTCAATATTAGAGCAAGAGATATCACCATGAAGTACTCTAGGCCAGAATCCACTGTGTCTTATTCTCATGAATCCCAAGGTAGGGGAAATCAAACATCAGGGTCTGGAAAGCCCCTTGGTAAAATGAAGTTTAGCTAACCTTAGACAATGAGAGGTGCAAAACTGAGCCCAAGCAAAAAACCCTGCTAACAGAAATCATTACCATGAATTCAATGTTACAGGTTGCTGTTGCTTATAACCCTATGATTTACTATGATGTAAATATCGCAGTCACTGTATTTAATGTGTATGTTAACTTGTAAAGAATGGTCCTCTTGTCAGAAAACAAATAGAAAGTGATGCTAAAACCAAATTAGTAAACCCAAATTTCCTCTCAAAAGGGACTGTAAAGGCTAGCTTGCAGGACAGTCACGAAGTCTTTCTTGCTCTCTGCAAATCATCTTCCTAAACAAGGATGAAGAACTTTTGTGGCAACGACTAGATGCCACACCACAGCAGCTCACCTTTCAGCGCGTACAGGCTTCTTGAGCCAGACACTATAGAAATCATAAAGATGATTCCAAACATGCAAGGGATGAGAGCCATGAGACAGGAAAAAGATAGCTACTAGACAGGTAATGATATATGATACAGAACAGGATAAATACCAAGACAAGTCAGAGAAGGGAGAATTATATGTGAACTGGCTGGAGAGACAGTACTGCAGATAAAGCATTTGCCTTGCAGGGGGCTGACCTGATTTCTATCCCTAGATATGGTCCCCTGAGCCTGCCAGGAGTGATCCTTCATTGTGCATCCAGGAGTAAGAGCCAGAAGTGACTGAAACAGAAGAAAGAAATAGAAAAGCTCATGCAAAGAATTCAGGATGGAGCAACACCTGAAAGAAAGTGCCAAAGATAAGTAATGGCTTTCAAGAGCTTTCTTTGTAGAAATTTCAGCTACAATACTAAATCACTGAAAATGTGAAAATGAGCATAATCGTATTAAAGTTGCAAATTTGCCCATGTTCTTGAGCAGGAAAATGCTAATGAGATACAACCAGCAGGAGCTAAATAAGAATAGCAGTTCACACAAGATATAGAAGCTGAATCACGTAGATGCCTTTGGGTGATGCCAGCATATGGAAGGCATCAATGGTCTGATCAGGTTTTAACAAGATGTTACAGAAAAAATTTTACTCTATGGACACTGGTTAAAAATTGAATTCTAGTAATTAGAGTGCTGACCTTTTCTTGTTTCTCTTTAATTAGGCAGATGATTTAAAAGACAGCATATGACTATCCGAATGTAAAAATTCAGTTGTAGATTTTCATTTATTTTTATAATCATTTGAACTTTTCCTTCAGTTCTTTGGAGATATGTTGGTTCACATATAAGATAATATACATTTTATTTTTTAACATAAAAACTACACTTTTACACCAGTAGTACATGATTCTTAAGACAACTTCTGACATTTAAGAATTTGATCATGAATTTATTAGTAGTTTCTCAGGAACATATCTCAATGCGATTTATTATTATTATTTTCTAATACAAGTAATTATAGCTTAAATTTAATCACCAAGTACTATGCTTGAGTTAGTGCCATTAGCAATTTCAATGAAATGATATGTTGTGCTCACATAAGATAACCCAAGTATTTTGTTTGAACTGAAAAGTGCCTAGTAGGGGGCCGGGTGGTGGCGCTGGAGGTAAGGTGCCTGCCTTGCCTGCGCTAGCCTAGGACGAACCGCGGTTCGACCCCCGGTTCCCATATGGTCCCCCAAGCCAGAAGCGACTTCTGAGCGCATAGCCAGGAGTAACCCCTGAGCGTCACTGGATGTGGCCCAAAAACCAAAAAAAAAAAAAAAAATGAAAAGTGCCTAGTAGTACCAAACTTAAGAAATGATTAACATAGTGTAGAAATATAATACTATGTCCTATAGCAGCCATAGAAAGAACACCACTGCAAATGAGTCCAAAGACTTATAGCATACAGATGCTTAGGATAAAATCGTAAGCCCTGGAGTTTGTTTTAATAAAAATCTCTTCTAGAAAATACCTTACTCCTGACTAAAACTATTGCTAGCTTGTTTTCTGGAGAGAAGTGTATTTTTTTTAATCAAAAACAGTCCAGTTATCACAGTTTTTGCCCCCCCACCCCCCGCACACACACACATACACACCCAATGTTCAACTTGCCACTGGCTTGGGTATTTCTTTCACTCACTCCAATTTATAGAAATTGATTGAATTTAACCCTAACGTCAAAAGATTTAGAGAGTTGATGTTTTCCGTTAAAGACATTCATGTCTCTCATTGTATCTTTCTGGGTCTGAAAGGCACATAAACAAAGTTATTTTCAGTTGGTTTTATTGTTGTTGTTGTTGTTGTTGTTGTTTATTTTTTCATATAGATTATCAGCAAAGATAAAAATTTACATTCTGGATCCCTAAATGTAACTATGCAAAACTTTATTTATTCTCAGACTTATTTTATATCTTTGATAAGAACTGCTAGAATGTGCACAATAAGATTTCTTAACATGGTTTATATTCATTATTATTTTTGTTTTCTTTTCTTTTTGTTTTTGGGTCACACCCAGCAGCCCTCAGGGGTCACTCCTGGCTCCAAGCTCAGAAATCTCTCCTGGCAGGCTCGGGGAACCATATGGGATGCCAGTATTTGAACCACCGTTCTTCTGCATGCAAGGCAACAAGCTACCTCCATGTTATTTCTCCCCCGTTGTCTTTTTGTTTTTTGTTTTGAATATTCATTCTTTTTTTATAAAGAAAATTAAATAAAAATAATCTGGGGAAATCACTATAAGGTATGAGGTATATGCTTTGCTTTGGCAATTTCTATCACCTCATTTTCCCCCAAATCCACTAGGAATGGTCCCTGAATACTATAACAGGAGTAGTCCATGAGCATGTCCATCCAAGTGTGGCAAAAATAAAACATACAAACAAAAAACTAGAATGAATAAATATATTATCAGAAGTTTAATAAAAAAATAAATATTTAAATCATAAATACCTGCTAAGAAGGTTAAACCCTGTTCCCTAGCCATCTTTTATTAAACACCATAAAATTTTTGTTTCTGTATGGTTGGGGAAAAGAATCTGGAGAATCTGGAAGTTTTAATAAGATTGAAATTAAATTATTTCATAATTCTAAATGGAAACAATCATGTGTGGATCAAACAAGAAAGAAAATCTAGGGGACTAGCAGAATAACATAAAACATCACATAGACTAGAAACATACAGAAAACTGAAGTAATGGGTAACTGTAAATAAGTGTAGAGAAAAATAATACATAATATAAATTTATATTTTGACTGATCAAATTTATATATTTTGACTGATCTCCTTGGTTATTTGCCCCTTAGGCAAACCTAATGTATTCACAGATTATTTGAGTTTATGTAAACCAACAAATATTTCAAGGGTCTACGCTTAATAAATCACACAAAGTAAAGGCAGTACAGATAGAAGCAAAATCTGCAATAAAGTAAAGACATAAATTCTGCAAACTTGCAGATATCTTGCAACACAGAATTATTGGGTTTAAGTCAATCCTACCTAGATCTTAGGTAGCACTGAATATTTCTCATGTAACATTTCATTTTGTGTATTTCTAACTAAATATAAATGTTTCTCTTGAAATTGTTCTTTGTCATGAAAAGAAAATGAGGTCCAATCCATGAATTCTGTTTCTAATACCAACCTAAAAATGAATGACATGTACCCTAAAATATTAGAGAATAAAATACAAGAGTAATATTGTGGTGAATGAGCCTCCTCCCTCTCACTTTCCCCAACAAAATGCTAAGAAATTTTCTTTCAATTCCTGGAACAGGGAAAGATGGTGTTACTATAAATGTTTCAGAAACTAACTGTAAATTTTTCTTTCCCTCAGAGTAATAAATATAAATTTAGTAAAATTCCTTGATTCTAAATTTCACAGGGCAATGCTGCCAGTGGGAATCACTTTTGAGTCAAAATATAAAAATAAATAGTGTCTTTACAACTCCTATACTTCCTTTTTGTTCTTTTTAAGATGTAATTAAGCAATGAGCCTCCAGTTTCCATGCAGTAAGTCTTCTTAGATATGCATCACAGCATTCCACTCAACAAATGAATAAATATTATTTGTTGCACAGGATTACACTCATTAATAAAGACTTAATAAAGACAATTGACTTAATAAAAACAATTCTCTATATTCCTGTGTTTCTTTTTGTGGAAAACAACAATATGATCCATGGAACTTAGAAGTGACTGCACAATCAATCCAATCCCCAAAAGAGATACAGAATCAGAACTCTATAAAGACATTATTATTCTCATATGATTATCGCAGGCAAAAATCACCAAGATATAATACAACAGTCTCAAAAATGTGAAGGATGAAGAATGTAAAAGTGAATAATGACCCAAATAATCATAATTCTAATTATTTCAAAGAAAAAGTCACAGTACTGCAAATGATAATACATGAAGTATGTACATGGAGGTATAGTACAATGAGTAGGGTTCTTGCCTTACAAGCATCTAATTTGGGTTTAAATTATATATGGCATCCTATATGGTTCCCTGAGCCTGACAGGAGTAATTTCTGAGCACGGAGCCAGGAGTAACACCTGAGCACCTCCTGGTATGCCCCCCCAAAAATAAACAAAAAAATGAAATAAAATAAAATAAATGAGGTAGTTTCTGTGTTTATAACATTCTTCCTATCATATATATTAGCTATTTTTAAATCCACATATTCATTTGAACCTTTTATTATTAATTTTGTCAGCAGTCTTATTCTCATTTCCCAGTTAGGACCTACTTATGTGTTGATGTCCATCCATCCATTCCAAAGCTTCAGCACCCTGACTACTAATCAAATTATTCATTACAAATGTAAATATTAGCATTTCCCTATTTAAAGCCTTAGATGAATCTAAGAATAAATAAATAATAAAATAGTTTTGTGTGAAATTGAAAGCATTCAAAAACCTACTTCCAGCATGATTTCCACCCTCATCTCTAGTCATTTTTCTAGTATTTCCATGCCAAATCTCTCAATGCTCCCTAAATACACCCTGGAATTCTAGAACCTTTTATTCATGCTGTTGCTCTATCTAAAATGCATCTTATGATTTATATCTAGAAAACCTCTACTCATATGATAAATTTCAGTTTCATGTTAGACCTCTGCTCAAGGATCAAATGTCAAGCATTAATAAGTACATCATCAACCATGAAGACCCTTTGCTATATACACACTCTCATAAAGTGAGAAGAGGTCTCCATTCTGTGCAAGTTCATGGCAGAGATGGATCCACCCTCTCCCTCTCTACCTGTCTCCTCCCAGGACAAGAAAAAAATATCTCAATCTTAACAACAGGAAGAATTGAGTCAACAAAGCAGCCCTATTCTATTCCAGAATGCAGTTTTCAGGTCACATTCATTAGGACCTCATCTACGAGTAACTTTACCAGGAATATATTGTTTTTATAAGATCCAATGTTATTTAAAAAGTATATTGAACTTACAAATAGGGAGCATATAAAAATATATTGGTTATATGCACAGATTCCAGGATCTTTATCAACAGAAACCTGACACCAATAACAGCGACTGTGCAGGGGAAAAAAAAAAGATTTATTGGCACTACAATGTCTTGGGTTGGACAACCTAGTATGGAGCCTAGAAATGGTCTAATGCCAGAAAACTTCAGGGGTAAGGTCACCTTGTACTTAGACCAAGGCTTTTCCTTTCCATGTCCCCCATATTTTGCTGTGCCTATTCAAACAATTTCCACTCTAACACTGTTTTGCTGTACTTCTTTAATTCTTTTCCTTAAAAAAAAAAAAGAGAAAAGCTTATTAAACCTTCTGCTAGGTCTTTAATGAGTTAATTGGTGATTCAATGATTTTCAAAAATATACCTGCTACTAAAGCTTTTCTTTCTCTTCCATCTCGTTAGTTTTTCTATTTTTCAATAACTTTGCCTTTGCTCTTCCTGAAACAAATGTATTATGATCAATCGTGTCAACTATGTGATATATTTCCTTTAAATAAATTTTAAAAATATATTGGTTAACCAACGTTCTCTCATTATTATCAATTAAAAAGAGGGCTGGGTTTGTGAGATAGTACAAGTGGTACAGCTCTTTCTTGTTTTGCACACAATCAACTCAGTTTTGATCTCTGGCATCCTATATAGTCCCCCCTTAACCTGCCAGGAGTGACTGAGAACTGGTGGGTGTAGCCCCCAAAACAAACAAGCAAAAAAACAGATATTTTGGACCAGAGCAATAGTGTAGAAGGCAAGGTGATTGATGGCCTTGCATGTGACCAGTCCAGATTAAATCCCTCAGACTACATATGGTACTCCAAGCACCATTAGGAGTGATCATTGACCTCAGAGCAAGGAATAAACCCTGAGCTCACACCACAAGGAATGGTGACAGAGCACAAAGCAAAAAAGCAAGTACTTTTCTGACTAACAGTCTTAATTCCAACATGTGATTTTCAGAGATTTTTTTGCAAACTTGAGGACTGAAAAATATTGTTGGTTCGTGGACTAGAAATTCTGGGCTAAAAACTTCAGACCAGAATGTGAGCAGTTTAAAAATCACAGGGAATGAAACTTTAAAACCTTTGGGGAAACATAAGCCACGTGGGTTTTGACCTCGGTGGCTTCCTCTGGATTTTATTGCCAATATGTGGCTAGAATTTAATTGTTAAGGGAACATGGGGTTTAATAATCATAGTCTGTGTGATTCTCTATGACTGAACTTGACCTGACTTATACCAGCATAGCTATGGCTTAAAGCAGGCCAATGGGACAGGGATTACATTACAGGTAAGAAAGTGTCTTGTGTCCCAATAAAAGCTAATTTTAAAGTAGTCAGAGCTTTAGCAAACAGCCTTTTTAGACACTGTGGGCAGATCAAACTTAGCTTGTCTCATTATGTTTCTCTGTGAAATTTGCTGGCTAGGTCTCAAAAGTAGCTAAGTTAGAGACCAAAGAGTTCTACTAAAGTAAGTTAGAAAAACAGTTCTAATTGAACTGTTTCTGTTGCATTTTACATATTTTTGTTTAAAAATATAGTAATAATTTAAGAAAAAACTAGGGAGAAACTAGTCTATTGGCATCATATTGATTTATCATTTAATCATTTTAAGGCTTGTCCTCAGAGCTCTGAGCTTAAAGGATTTGAATTTTATGATTTGAAATTTATGAATTTGAATATTATGAATTTCTGTTAAAATAGCCAGGACACTGCCTACACATTTAAGAAATGTTTCACAGGGGCTGAGGAGGTGGCACTAGAGGTAAGGTGTCTGCCATGCAAGCGCTAGCCAAGAAAGGACTGTGGTTTGATCCCCCAGC